>UFQX01000111.1:580997-595208 GCA_900497675.1 Arapaima gigas
TTTTTTTGTTTTTTAATCCTAAAAATTTTTTTTTTTTTTTTTTTTTTTTTTTTGTAACTAAAGCTTTAGTTACAAAGCCATCAGTTTAAATGCATGTTTGAGGGTCACTTCCTCCACAACGCTGGTTGTGTTTGCAGTAAGCAGGGCAATGGAAAATCTTGTTTGGTTTTGAAATTAAAGTTTTATTTACTCTTCATTGCTCTTAATTTTACCCAGATTTTTCATTCCCACAGGTTAGTAGTTTGCTGTTTTTTTTTTTTTTTCTCAAATTTGTTAACAAATATCCCTGTATTCATTTAGTTCCAAAGCATTATGCAGTCTTAAGCTGCCTGTGATTTTCCCATTTATGTAGTTTTTTTAAACTGGAACAAATTGTGGTATTTGAACATGTAGATCCTACTGCACCAGGGTTTAGGATTCAAAACTGCTAACTCTGAGACTAAAGTTGGTAGCTTAACCCATTATGCCACTAACTGCCCCAGTTTACATCTCTTGTGACTCAGCTTTTATTTATTTTAAGTATTATTACTATTTATCTTCCTTTGACAGTTTTGTTCAAAATTACAGTGTTAGATGAGGGACTTTACCACAATTTCCCACAATAAGTATTGCTATTATTGCTCAGTCTGATGGTTTTGTATGTGGACTGATGCTGTGGTTTATTCCATAGGTGTGGAGCGAACAAGACTACCTCTTTCTGAAGAAGCAGCTCATTTGCACCCATCCACACTCCCATTATTTTAAAAGGTGGGTACCTTTTTTTTCCTGACCTGGAAAAATAAGTCATGTTTAAGTCAGAAATCCTATATTTTAATTGGTTGCTTCATTAGCTCACCTGTAGTTTTTCTCATGAGAGACAATCTCACTGCAGTGTTTTGAAAGGGTGCTGTACACCTGTCCTCTGCTGATACTGACATGTTTTTCATTGCTTTAAAGCACTGTCATAAAATACAAGTTGTACTGTTCTCATCAGCTGTGACCCTCACCATCTGCTTGCTGTATGTTGTGTAAAAAGTGTGTGATATGTATTGACTCTGTTAAAGACTTAGTTCTGACTAATGTGAAACAACATCTTTGCTGTTCTGACCTTTTCCATTGATTTGTAAGCAGGGGATTGCTTAAGTGTGTTAACACTGATACTTTAGTACTCCTGGAGTTCAAAACTTGCTGAAATTTAAAGACTTGGTTACTCTTAACAATGTAGGCAAGAGATATTGTATGAACTCAGTGTAAAATATACACACTGCTGTAGTATGTCTGACCCAACTATGTTCTCTGTACACAGTGGTGTTATAGGAAGTGGCTTGGCTGTATTTTCCAAGCACAACTTGCAAGATTCGTTTCTCTACCGCTACTCTCTGAATGGCTACCCTTACATGGTAAGTGCACAAAGTCGGTGATCGTGCTTGGGTATGGATGGGTTCGGGCAAAGTTTCAAACAACTTCACAGGTTGAATGTATGGTCCTGAATGGGCAATGGTGACAGGTGATTGAAACATCCTGTGCTGGTGCTGCTCTGCTACAGCAGATATAGTGAGACCCCTACTTGCAACCCTAAATGGAACAAAGAGTTTGTTACTGAAAGTTTGTTAATCGAATGTGACTCAGAGAGAGACGGGGTCATTATGAATTCTAGATGCAGCTGCTGGCGAATGGTGCACCAACAAAAATGGTGGTATTGGACTGAGGGATTGTAGTTTGAAAATATGTATCTCTATCTCTGTCTGCTTGTGAAATGTACTGTTGTTTAATGAGTTGTGCATCACATTGGGGAAAAGTGTCTGAAAAAAGAATAAATGTAAACGTAAAAGTCAACAACCCAAGCAGTAAAAGGCAACAGCAGGGAAACAGTGTAGAACAGCATTCTCTCTCTCTCTCTCTCTCTCATATAGACATGCCTGTGTATTCTATATTCCCTTGCTTTTTTGCCGAACCAGTTTTTGTGCTCACCTACAGCTTTTATCCCAAACATCACATTAAATTCATTAATTTGAATTGAAGCAAAGACAACTGTACATCACCTCAGAGCCAGAGGTTTTACATGGAGGTGAAGCATGACGGACAAGTGTAGCTTCACTGACAGCTGGTTCACTGACAGAACTGGTTCATGTAGAAGCCACAGGATAATCTACAGCTTGTCCACCTTCTCTTTGCTGTTTTTACACTCATTTGAATAACCTGAGACAGCACTGGCTGTTCACTGTTACTGCCAGTCCACCCTCCAGGTGGCTCTGTGGTGCATGATTTGAATCTGGTCAATATTTTTGACTAAGAAGTACTAAATATTACTTAAAAAAGTTTGTTATTTGAAATTTTGTAAGGGGTGTACCCAAGTACTGATAATTATGAGTGCTACTTAAGGGAAGTCCTGTCGACAAACTGGTTCCAAAAACTGCATCTGTCTGGCTCAACCCATCATGCACAGCTTAGACTGGATGCTGTAGAGACTTGTAATTAATTGTACAGCAGACAACTGAAATAGAACATTAAAATGCTCGAGCAAGTAATGAAAAGGTATGAGGACCTTTGTGCCTCCCAACTGCTGAGGTTTTTCACTGTCTCTGTGTTTTAGGCGCATCACGGCGACTGGTTCGGTGGAAAGGCAGTTGGACTCGTCATTTTTAATGTCTGTGGACTGACAGCACATGTTTATGTTACACATGTAAGTACAACTTAAAAGCATGGAAATTTTAGTGAGATTCTGCAGGTGATTGAAGTGATTGAGATTCTGAAAAGATGGTCTTTTGGCCACTTCCAACATTTTTAACTTGCACTTTTGTTTCTGCGGCTTTGATCTGCTGCTGCTTCCTGCTAAAACTGAATAATTAGCATCACAAATGCCAAATGTAAGCTATGAAGAGCAGGTGCATCACCATGGTCTGTTAACCGCTCTTGTCTGAATACATTTTACTGATGTTTATTGGCTGTGCCACTAAATGCAGGTCAACATTCACTTAGTTCTGAAGTGAAACTGTAGAAGTAGATCAGAAAATAGGCATTCTTTTTGGAGAAAACAATTGATGTATTGAGTTTGTATGGTTCAGAATTTATAGCTCTTTAGGAATTTAGGAGCTGATAAAATGTTATCATTGTTTAGTTGCTGGGCTGTTTACTTTTATCCAAAATGGCTGGGTTTACCAATGGGTTGGTTTACCGATATCATTATTTTACTCTTCTAGTTAAAGTAACTTGTGTACAGGTATTTCAGTAACTGGATGTTGGGCTGGAACTGGCTGCCTTCAGGCCCATGTCCTTATCTACTGTTGTACCTTTAATAAATACTAATAATGGCACTTACAGCTATATGTGTATGAAGAGAGCACATGGGCACATCACCCTTAATGGTAATGGGTCATTGATAAAATGCCCTTTTCTGAATGAGGTGGTTGACAGGCACTGTGTCCCTGTCCAACAGTCTGTTTGTTGAGGTTTTTACTCTGATGTCATTCAGCCCACCATTTGGTGTGTTGTTAGACAAACTTGCTAGCCTTCTTTGTTGACTAGGGTGCTTCTCTCCCCCTGGCAGCTGCATGCCGAGTACTGCCGGGACAAGGACTCCTACCTCCCCCACAGAGTGGTTCAGGCCTGGGAGCTGCAGCAGTTTGTTCGGTAATGGGGGTGGGGCTGTCTGTCACCAAAAAATAACAAAAATGACACATTCACTTTTGTGTGACTTTTGTATTCTCAAGATCTGAATGGAATATATATATTGTCAGTTTTTGTATAACTTGTGTGTTATCTAAAACTTGAAAGTTTCTCTACATTTGCTGTGAGCCCAGTTGGTCTCGAGAACCACTATTGTTCGTGTTTATTTGTGCTTTGATGCTGCTTCACAGTCACACATCCAGAGGTGCAGATCTTGTAATTCTGGGTGGGGACCTCAATATGCATCCCCAGGACCTTGGCACACGGCTGCTGCTCACCTACACTGGGCTCCGAGACTGCTATGCTGAGACTGAACAGTTTGATGTGAGCTGCATAAGAAAGAAAAAAGGAAACCTAGTGCATATCACCTTAATATTTAAGATTGTACATACACTGACTGAATGAAGACCTTAGTAATACATTTTTCCATTCCATTAATAATAAATCTTCTTTAATATATATTTTTAAACCACTAAGCTGTCAATTGGCTCTTTCTTGATATTCAGTTGTTTGGTGATGGGTTGGCAGGGTTGTGAAGAAGGCAGGACCCTGATAGCAGAAAATCCCTTCACCGATAAGAAGGAGCTCATTCCTTTCGAAAAAGGAATTCGAATAGACTACATATTCTTTAAGGTGAGTGGCTGTAAGGGCTTTGCAGGACAGAGGGGAAAAATGCTGCCATTTTAGAGTGATTTCTACTGCTGTGTACAAAGAGTGGGGCAGCAGGTGATGTGGTGGTAAGAGGTGCTGCCTCTGGACTCTGAGGGTCCAGGTTTACCTCCTGCTATACTATATTTATTAAAGGTACAGCTAAATGAATAGACATAAGTGGATGTTTTCACGAGTTCTTGTGATAGAATTACTTTCTGCTGAAGTCCCTTAAACAGAGAATTTTAACTTCTATGAAAAAGTAAAATTATTAATACTCATAGCTGCTTACAATAATTTATTCAGTTTAGGTGCATCTTGCATTCAACATGTGCTTGTTTTCATTTTAAAGGCTTTAACTGCTAAGTGAGTTTACGCATAAAGATGCTTAGAATGACAGCAATTGTGAGATTTCTTATTGAAAATTGTTTGCAGGGATCCAGCAGGGTGTGTGTGAAGTGCAAGCTGTTCTCCACCACAAAGGGCTCTGTCCCAGGAAAGCCATTCCCCTACTCAGATCACGAGGCACTGAGTGCCGAGCTGTTGCTGCTGCCACAGCAGACAGTGGATCCCAATGGGGCAGAACTTCACAGCTGTGATACAGGTACTAACCCCTATAGTGAGGGTGGGGATTCCTTTTCTTTAAAATGTACCACTGAAACCAGAATGAGAGTGTTCCTGGTTTTAGTACAGTGCTCAGCTCGTTCCTGTGCCACTACCAGTGGGGTTTCCTTACAGGAAACACTCTCTTCCATTATGCCTGCAATTTTCAGTCGCAACAGTTGTATGGCAAGTCGGCGTAAGCTTGACGTTGCCAGGAGCTACAGGTGGCTTTGTAGTTTCTTGTTGTAGTTGTACTTTAGAAAATGATTTCAAATTCTGGGGAATCTGACAAATGATCTATCAGTAGTAGAGGGGAAAAAACATGGGCTTGTAACAAAATTAATTAATATACCGGTGGTCTTGGCCTCCTCTCAACTTGGACCCTCGTGATCTTGATGGCTAGAACGTTTATGAGTGGTGTCCCCCCCGTCTCCAGATGCCCTCGCAGAGCTGGTGGACACAGTGACAGAGGCACGCACCGAGGTGAAGGTGGGCCTGCATTGTGCTGAGCGGATGCGACACACATCAGCTCGCACTGGCCTCCTGGGGCTCGTACTGCTGATGCTGGAACTGGCCATTGGTGTTGTGCCTTGGCTCACTCCTGGCACCCAGCAGCCATTCCCTCAGGCTTCCTTCTACCTGTTGGGGGTGCTTTGTTTGGCCACATTGCTCAGTGCCCTGCTGCTGTACATATTCTACTGCACCCAAGTGAAGGCTCTGCAGGCAGCCGAGGATCAGATGCACCTGGCAGTGGGTGGTCTGCAGGAGAAGTTGCATGGACGACCTCTGGGTCGACCTGGGGACCCCTACTACGAGGCTTTGGCCTTTTCCCAGCCAATGCCCCTCGATCCAGAGGAGTGACAGATTGACTAGATTGCGGCAGAGTTAAGCACCCGGCCCTTGATGTTGACCCCAGCCACACCTGTAGTCCTACTTCATCCATGACTTCCTTTACCTACTAGGTGATCAGCAAACTGTAAACTGGATCCTAGTGTGTCGTATGAGTAGCAACATGCTGTGAGATGTTAGGGATGCATTATGTGGAGGTACCACAGTGAGCAGCACAACATGCGATCTACAAGAAGACACCAGCGGAGGGGGTGGAACAAATAGTATGGAATCAGGTTGACACATATATCATCTTGCTTTTTCTTCTCATAAAAAACCTATTTTGTTTTTTTTTTTTTTTTATTTTATAAGGAGACATCATCCTTATTTCTGCAGTTTTCTCCGTGTTCTTACAGTTGCAGTCGCAGGACCAAAAGATGACGGCCCCCAAATACTGTCCAAGGGCAGGATAGATATGGCTTTTTATGTGTCACAGTGAATCTGTGTTCAGCAGGCAGGCAACATTGCGTGTGCATATGTGTGTGTGAGTTTTACACTACCTCTGAATGTGTATTCTGCTGAAACTCTCCACGGTTTGTGAGGACAGTAGCTATCATTGGGGGTTTTTCCTGAACAAAACCCTCCTGGAGTCCATGTCTAAGGCACCTGTTTGTGACACACAGTACATATGATGTCTTTTGGGCTAACTAGGTTCCTCCCAGGCTGGATCAGCAGTTTGTAACTTTTCTCACAGTGGGCCCCTCGTGTCAGCAAAGAAGTACATTGTATTTATCCTGCAGTCCTCAACTCAGGTTCACTTTGATAGGCTACAGTAGAATTTAATGTGTCGGGGGTGCAACCCAGTGCCCTGTTGGTGCAAATGCTGCAGAACAAGAACCGGGCATTTTATTTTCACAGCTGGTTAATCTGGTGCCTCACAGCTGCTGGGCTGCTCGTGGGGTGTGGAAAACATGCTAGTGGTCATTCTGAGTTGGATTCGACTCGGTGGCCCTTCCACTCCTTTGCTTTTCAACGTTATATTGACTTTGTGCAAGTACTGTAATGTTCTTATTGCATCATAAATATACTGTAGTACTTAATACTCACTATTTGAGCATATTACTCTTGTATGCCAGTACAAATCTGCTAATTTATTTTTGATTTGTTTTAAAACCAGATCTACAGGGTGACCTAAATGTGAAATTGTTATAGGTTTGCAAATGGGAGCTTTGGGATTTAAAAAAGTATAGCTGCTGATAGTTATATTGTGCTCCCTCCCCACTTCCCCCATTTAGTAAGGCTTTATGTTCTAAATAAAAATAATTCTATTTTACAAGATATTGTAACATTTTCCTGCTTAATGTTTAAAATGTAGGTATTTTAACTAGTATTATTAAATACTTATATTATCCCAGACAAACAATTCACTTCTAGTGTCAGAGTTTACTATGATAACGTAATGTACGAGAATCCTTTGAAGCGCACAGGTTACATTAAAAATTTTCCAACAGTGTGTTAAATGTTTTCAAAAAAACATGAATTAGTAGGCTGGGCTGTGCAAATGTTCTAGAAAAAAAACACACTGATTCATGAATAAACTGTAAAAAAAAAAAAATACATCCAAAATATGCAAACTGAAAAAATTGACATATGTAAAATAACTGTACTAACACTGTCTTGTTCCATTAGTGACGATGCAATTTTTTTGGGAAATAATTCTCAAGATTGATTTGAATTATGTTTTTGTTAATGTAAATAATAAAAAAAACTTTTCTCTTCGAAGGGATCCTGAGTGCTGACTGTTTAAAGCCATGCAGGTGTTGACCACAAGGTGTCAGTGTAGTACAGAAAAGCAGATTTCCTTGGAAGAATCGATACAAATGATGACATGACGACAAGACCAAAAGCGAATTTCGTTTAAGACGCAGAGAAATCACTGTTCAAATAAGTCTGTACAGTTAAAGCCCTGGTCTTCCCAGTGGTAACATATGGATGCGAAATTTGGACCTTAAGGAACCCTGAGTGCCAAGAGGATTGACGTGTTAGAATTGCAGTGTTGGAGGAAACTGATGGACAGCAAGAAGGTCAAATCAGTCAATACTGAAATAAACAAAACAAGACTCACCCTCAGAAAAGACTGTTCACTGGAAGTGATGAAGTTACAACTCATTTACTTTGGCCATGTAATGAGAAGACATGATTCACTAGACAAGACTGATGCTGGGAAATATTGAAGGCAAGAGGAGGATGGCAAAGGTTGAAATGGTTGGAGAATATTGCTAAAATAATGGGCATGAATCTGAACTCAGAGGTAGTAGTAGATGGAAAATGGAACCGGACGTGCTAAAGTCCATATAGCCACAAACAGCTATCATCTGGCATATTCCTCTGTTGACTCACTTCATTTGTGACATTGTGTTATCTAAACTGCACTATATATCAATTTTTTTCTCACCATAAAATTTAAAACAATGTTATGTAAGATAGTCTTATCAGTATGTAGCTATAATATATGCCATAAGCTCATAGAAATGTCACGCCTTCCTAACCAAACCACATCCACTTTAGCCTGCTTCTTTTTTTGTGAAATTAAAAATGAGCATAATATAACAGAATTTTTTTAGTTTACACATACATATGTGTGCGTGTGCTACCACCTTGCATCTGGGAAACTGGGATTTGATTGTCCAGGACTACCAAAGTCCTTAGGCAAGACTCCTAACACTATACCTGCCTACCTCCTAATGTGAGTGTTGCCTGTTCTGCTTAAATACTCCATGAAATAAGTGAACCACTACTAACAAGCAAGACCTAACATACTAAATACCACCAGGTACAATATGCGCTGAGCTACATGCAAATTATTTAGGGTTATTTGAGCACTTTCAGGATGCATCAGTGCAGAAGGCTGTTTTCATAACTGAGTTCGCTGCTTCAGAAAGAACAAAACACATAAACATGCACCATATGTTGAGTGCAAATAAATGTCCTTCCAAAATGGGTTTAGAAAAAGCTGACAATTGTATTAGTTGTAAAACAGGTGCCTTCCGTTTCTGAATGTTCTTCTTTTCCTCACTTTCACAGCAAGACAGAAATCTTACCTTTGTGTGTGAATTTCTTTTGGTGGGTTGAATTTTGCCTCAATCTTTAGTGCAACAGCAGTTGGTTTTTTTCATGATAGAAGAAATTATGACACCAGATTTTATGAACTGATTGTTTAGCTCAGTGTATTATTTAGGGCTCTGCTGTTTGCAGGGTTTCACACAGAGGCCTTGAAATGGTTATGCAAAGTGTGCGATGGAGGAGTGTGTAAGTGTGCATTGTGTGATACACAGCCAAACTATTCCTGCAGAAATAATTGTAATCGTAAACTGAAGAAGTGGGAATAAAGAACTACTGTGGGGAGACTGTAAAGAAAGGATAAAGTAAACCTTTAGGGGGTCTGAAGTTGTAGTGATGGTATTGTTATTAGATATTATCTGACAGCAACACCTGTACTGTGAAACTACCCCCCTCTATATCCTTGCAATTGTCTTCTGAGCATTTCTAAACTCTCATGTACTGTTATTATTGGGTTAATTTTTTTGTGTGAAAAATACTACTAAAGGTTATTTCAACATAAATAATGCAACACTACTTACGATTATAACATTTAGCAATGGTTTTTGTTTTGGAGTTTTCTCAAGAAGACAGTTATTGTTTCTGAATTTTTCTGTCTTTGTATTCTCTAAAGGGTGAATCCGGTAACACCTGACTTTAAGTGGCCATTAAAAAAAGATCCATGTGACAGTAAATACACATATTGGTGTGTGACGGGTTGCCAAAAGGACATTCCACTGCAAAACACCGCGTTCCACAGTGACAAGGTTATCTCCCCTAGTGTCACGGCTGTGTGTTTGCTGTGTTATCTTCTGTTGTGTTTTCCTCAGGGCTTTTCACAGCTTCCCATGTCATTTCTATACGTATGTGGGCACATGTCACACAGGTATTGATGGTGATATTACCCTGTCCTTTCACATTGTTACCACAAATGGTTCTCCCACCAAGGGAGTTCTGACATAGTGCTGCTGATCACAAACACGCTTCATACACACGTTTGCATTATCAGAAATAACACAGCAGTGCTGTTTGAATGGTCTTTCTGTGTCCAGTCCTTCACATGACAGTTTCATTGATGTTCCATCTTGTCTGAGAGTTGCTGCAGTGAGACTCCAAAATGTCCACGTCTATGGCATCTCTTACAGCTGTACATGTATCATTAACTAGATCTTTTTTACTCAGCTCAACTCAGAAAACCTGATCTAAGGCTCTCAAACAGTTCCTGTGTGCTGCACCATTTTCCATATCAAAGCTTCTCCACTTGTAATAATGTTCAAAGAAATATCACACAATCTAAATGTGCTGCCACTCAGCTGCCCCAGGCTCAAAATCATCACAGTCTTTTTAGGACAATCATTACACAAAGGGAAACTTCAAGTGTTTATTATTTTTAGTTTTCAAAAGCTTCCAGAGCACAAACTTCCATTAAAACTTGATATCTGTCAGCAGTTTCAGTTGCACTAATGAAACTTCCTGTTGATTTGATAAAAGCGCAAAAGCAGAGAAAAAAATCAACTCATACACTGAAAACGATCACAACCTGCTGGTCAAAGGACCTAGAAGTGTCCTTTTATATCTTTTTGCTGTGTCATATCAGGTCATATAAATGTACATAAATAAAATATTTCCAAGCCAACACTTCTCGATGGTTTGCCAATATAAACCTGACTTTCGATGCCTTTGAATTGTGGTGTAAACCTTTGCAGTCTTGACTAGTATCTATTAATCAAGTCAGTAAAAAGTGCAGTAAGTCAGTGGTGCGTTTGTTCAGGGAAGTCCTGGTACTGAAAAACACACACAGCTTTGTGGACTGGACTGGCAACATATAGTGTCTCCAGGGGGGCCATCTTTGTTACTGACAGGACCAGTTTCTCAGAGAGGTCACCACCTTAGCTAAGAGGCAGAAACAGGACCCCACTGGCTATGGGTAAAATGCAGTATTTTTGTTACTATTTTCCTGACTGGGTCACAGTTCATTGTTCTCAACATTCAGATATACTTCAATAATAAAATATAACCCCTATGTAAATTTGCCCAACACCTTCTGACACCGTTATCCATAAATTCACTATTTGAATTATTCTATAACAGTCGAATAGTTTAATCTAATAGTCTAATGTCTCAAAAAGGAAACTGACTTTATTTGGTGTTCAGTGCTGACATCGTGTTTTGCTATGAGGAAAAGTCACCTGAATAAATAAAAGTAAAAAAAACCATTTCTACCTTAATGAAAATGTTTATTGCTGTTTGCACAGGACATTAATCAGTATGTGCTTTCTTCACAGTCTCATATATAAATTGGGATTTTATTTATGTTTTTGTCTCAGCAGTTACTGCTTTCTGGGTGGGTCTTGATGAAAAATAATGCAGCAACAGTTTACTGTTATAAACATATATTAAACGTATAGTTATAAATGCTGGACACTCTCCATGTAAAAGGTACCGTTGTGGTGACAGAAATCACCTTGTGACCTTGAGGTCTCTTCTTTCAGCTCCAGTCCAGCTCCTGCTGTGTGAGCTCACAACCAGGTTTTTACACTGAGGTACTGCAGTAATTTAGACTTTAAATAGGTTAAAATATGTAAATTACAGAAAATTAACAGCAGCAAAGTAACAAATTACATCAGCTGTTACGTATCTACAATCTTCCTTTATATAACCTGAAAATTAGCTCCTGAGGTCTGTTGTTATAAAACAAGTCTGAATTACCATTTGTTTAAACCTTAAAAATAACAAGCAAATGTTTCCCTTATCTTTGATGCACAGATGCATCAAATCTGAGCATATCTAAGTCTATTGCTGGTAATGCAGAACTATACTGAACTATATTGTGAGCTCACAGCTGCTGCTGTTCTCAATGCTCCAAAAATGTCTGAAACCTGGCATTTCTGCAAACAAAATTCTTCATTTAATATGTTTAATAAATTTTTATATCATGTTTTGCATAATATTAGTAATACAAACAGTTTAAAAACAGTATTAAGCACATCCATTTACACAATACATACATATATATGTACAATACTATATATATATATATATATATATATATACACATATATATAATTACAAGTTTTGTTTTGATAAAAATGAACATCCATTGTTTTCTGTAGTAATTATTTTCTATAGACGCAATACATACTGATCAGGTTGTGTTACTTTATTTTTGGCTGGTAGACATTTTGTGCCTGGGAAATGTTCATAATCACAGGCTTTAACATACAGACATGATGTCAGACCTCCGCATTATTCACAGCTTTATTTCATCAATGCAGTATTTAATTAGTTTCAAATAACAGTCAACAAATCTGTGTGCCGTAACACATCCACTTTGTTTTCAGTGATCATAGTCATAATGTATACTGAAACTGTTTATGTTTAACATTGCATAACAAGGACAGGTAGTCAGTATATGTGTTCTTAATTTAGTATATAAAATATCAGTAATAATAATCATAATAATAATATACAAAAAGTGAAACTTGGTCTATTATATATACGTATATAATGAAATTTTTATTATGTATAGTGAAACTATAAAATTGAAAGGTCTATATACATTGAAAGGTCAGTGCATTCTCTAGTACACATGCTTCAGAACGTGTGTGTTTGTGTATTTACACCTACTTTTTATTATTTTAGAAAAGTTTCACAATGTATAAATTGTGTAGTTTTTAAAAATTAAATTATAATGACAAATATTTAAATATTTTAATTTTATGAATTATCTGGTATGTCATGTCCTGAAAATAATACAGAATGAACAATTATTTAATCCATTTTCTCTGTGCAATACACAATTAGAACGTACATTTGGGGATTTCCCAGTTAGTGCTACAGTTTTAATATTTTAGTCACCCTAATAAATAATTCTAATAAATCATGTATAATAATTCATAAATATTTTAAACATTTCAGTCTGTATTTAATAAATGTTTTCTATATATTATGAATGATTTGTATGCAATTCTGATATTCAAAAAAATTGTAGAATTTTTTTTTTCCATGACTTCCTAACGCTCACTTTTAACATAAATTTAAGGACAACTTTTTTAGGGAATCAGTTATTGTAGATGTAGTTCAAAAATATTCTGTTCTCTCTGTTAACTCTGTTTACTGTCTTTGCTGCAGCTTAGACATATATCCTCACACAGTGGGAACCTGATTCTCTGATGTCGTTCTGACTTGTCCGTACACACGCATACATTTAAGGAGAGCTTTTGTTCCCCAGAGATTCACAAGATTTAAATGCTTTTTTCTTTGCAAAAGTTAACCTGCCTTATTTTTATGATACTACAATTGTTTACTACCAACACATAACATATGGCTTCACAAAAATGCTATATGCAGAAGAAGCAAAACAACAAAATTCATGTTTATTAAACCAAATTTTCAACAACTTCAGTAACAATTCAAATGTAATTTATATATAAAAGGGTAACAAACACTGTGTGTGTGTGTGTGTGTGTGTGTGTGTGTGTGTATCACTCTTATTTCAATATTGTGTTAATTTTAAATGCTTAATGCTGTTTGTAACCTGCTCCCTTGTGTCTCCTGCAAGGAAACATTTAGAATAGCATCACTAGTGTGTTTGGGTTGTGGATCATAAAAAGGATGACATTAAATACCTATTATTACTATAAACAATGGAAGGAAGTCTTAAAGTCTGTAGTTGTGCTGACCAGGAAAGAGACTTTTCCAAAGTGGAGCGTAAACAAGGTTTGTCCTAACACATCACTGCATGCTGAAACACCAGCTGTTCTTTGAAGCCTCACCAGGTGTGTGTGGCAGTACCTCCCTGTAAGCTCCGGAAACATCTGTAAGCTGCCACAGCCTTGGAGATATAGCACTGGTGGGATTTATTCATTTTATGAAACAATCTTTATATGTGAATTTATTGATATTTTATTATTGCGCAACATTTTCTTTTACCACTTTATTGTGGTCAGGAACCACTGGGCACTAGGTTATACAGGGTTAAACCTTGGACTGTGGCCACACTCTTCTCTTTCAGACCCACTTCTCTACTGATGTCCTACTGGCTCCTTAACTTACTTTACATCAATCCACTCATTATCCTTAATCACTTTATCCTGCTTAGTGACACAGCAGTGAGGAGTCTCTCCTGGAATCACTAAGTGCTAGGCTATGAAACTACACCCTGAATGGGATGTAAGGGTATGCTAGGGTGCCCCCCCCATACACACACACTATGGGTACCAAAAAACTGCATACATGGGTAAAATTTCTAACTGTACTGAGAAAAAGGTTTGGTTAACAAAGAAGCATAAATAAATAACAGACTAACCATAAAAATGGAAAAAGACCCAGAGGCTCGAACATCTTGATTTCCCTCCTTTTTTGGGGGGGGGGGGGGGGGGTTTTAAA
>UFQX01000111.1:595240-844059 GCA_900497675.1 Arapaima gigas
TTTTTTTTTGGGGGGGGGGGGGGGGGGGGATTTTAAACATTTGATGAGCAGAATTTGTTGTGAGGAGATTCAGGCACTGACCTGTTAATCTAAACAGACAACAAATATTGTGGCGGATATGCAGCTGACGTCAACTGGTGGAAAATGTTTATTCAGTTTAAGAGAGGCTTAAAGTGCAGAGTGAAAGTAAAGGTAGAAGTAGCATAAAGGTAGAGCAAATGTACCATAAATGTAAGGTGAAGGTAAAATGTACGAAAAAGGTAGAGGGAGAGTAAATGTAGGGTAAATGTAGCGTGAAGGTAGGGCAAAGGAAAAGGTAGTATAAAGGTAGAGTAAAGGTAGACAGATCACTACAGCCATTCAACAGCAAAATCCTGAGGTATTTTGTGAGAAGGTGTAATGTATTAAATGTAATGTAATGTATAAAAACAACAGTTTAAACTTATTTTGGCTTCAGAATGTCTGACATTTTGCCTACACTTGTACATATTGCTCTTTTTACCACTGTAAAGTTTAATGTAAGAATGACAAGGACGCAGTTTATGGAAATGCAAAAGCTGCTTTTTAACCTGACTCAACAATTAAAAATTGTTTATTTTTTGAACACCTTTAAATAGCAAATATACAAGGGAACACAAAATGGAGATCCTCAGTTCCATGTGCATAGAACAGAGCGAAAGAAAGTTAAGAAAATAAAAAAGATGTGAAAAATGATAATAAAAAGATAATACCATACAGATAAATTAGAGGTAAAAATCATTATATGTGAGAAAGTGCAGTACTACAGATAATAAATAAAAAGATAACTAAAATGGACAAGAACACATACATGTACACACACATATACATACGTGGATATAAATATATATATATATATATATATATATATACACACACACACACACACACACACACACACACACACACATACATACGCATAAAACATAAAGTGACACAGTGGTGGATATGGGCAGTGGTGGTGGAGCTGATGGGGTCACAGATGACGGAATTCAGCAGCCTGCGGTAGGAAGTTGTATCATGCTGTGTTTGTATTTCTCTGTGTTCCACAGGGTTTAGTTTGCTGATTTTCCATCCATCTAACCAACCAATCATTCTTATTGCAGTTTCATAGTCTAGCACCCTCTGCTTTGTGGACTTATTCATTTTAAAATAAGCATAGGCATTAACTATTGTGCAGAAATGACTAGGGATCTACGGTCTCCTTTTTCCTTCAAGGCGCCCGCTGGATAAACTGGTGTTTTTCCGCCCGTCTCGGAATAGGGGGCGGGGACAGAGCCTGGAGGCGGGGCCACAGGGAATTTATTAGGGGTATGGGTGTGGCCTGAACAGGCTTTGCACGGCCTGACATCTGGCTTGTTTTACATGGCTAAGACGTGGGTCGTACCGAAGCCGGCAGCCGTGGCTGATTTGTCTAATATTCGGTTGGCCCTGCAGAAATGTGGGCGGAGTTCAGAGCCAGGGTGCGTGCCTGAGACCAGGCTTGCCGACACCTGTGGGCGTGGCTCAGGTGCGGCCGTCAATGTTCTAAGTGTGACACTGCAGGAGGGACCACAGCGACGCCTGAACGCTAAGACCCACCGACCGACCGCCGCTCCACTTCGACCTCCGCTGCTGCTTTACACCATGACAGCTGAGCCGCTGCGATCGACCATATCCTTAGGGACAACGGAGGACACGTCCCTGGCGCTGCCGTCCGACAGCAGCTTGCGGTCAGGACAGCGCCGTGTTCTGGACCAGGTGACCACTGTGAGGAGGAGCCGCTCTAAGACGTTGAAGAGCGGCTCCCAGTCGCCCACCAGTAAGCGCGCCGTTCTCATATACACCACATCTGTCGCCTTAAAACCTTTTCTTTTAAACAAATAACGAAAACGTGAAGAAGTGGAGCTCTAAGGGTCGCCTGAAGCGGCCTCTGAAGGAGGACCGGAAATAAAGTTTTGGACAGAATATTAACTATGGAAATAAAAAATAAGCAGCATGGAAGCTGATGAGAATAAAACTAAATGCTAAAATAAACCCAACAATTCTGTCGATGGTCAGTAAAGATGAAAACTATTTTTGGGTGGGTTTTACATCGAATATTTAAGGCTTTTTAAGCACTAGGTGAGATGTTTACAAACTTTATTTAGACTTTCACTCTTAGACTTGCCCCCTCTCCATTTTAAAGTACAATATTGCAAAAGTTCGGTTTAATATGTTTGTTTTTTAAACGTTGAAGCGGTGTAGTAATTTAGTTATTGTTTAAAAAGTATATATTGTATGTAAACTGCCAAACCGGTGTCGCTGCAAACTTTGTAAACAGGAATTCACCCCTATTTACCATGCTTTACTATGCTGTACTCTAAACCCATCGGACCACGTGACCACCTTCTGGATTTGCACTTAAACATAACGCTATTTGTCACACATTATCGCCTCAATGTCTCCCAATTTCCGCGCCCTTTTATGTATTATATGAATTAAATTCACTTGTTTTGGCTAATCAATGTGTTCAGCTAATATTCTAATAACGATCTGAAGTGCAGTTTTTTTAAAATTAATTTCTTCATTTATCACTTACAGTGTTTGCACATTAAGCTCTTCACTACGATTTACCCGTATATACAGCAGGATAATTTTTACTTTAATTACCTCGGTCATGGGTCCTATAGCAGGAGGTGGGATTCGAACGAAGATCCTTCGAGTCGGGGCCGCACCCTTAACTTCTAATATACCTTTTGCGTCTATTATTGTTATTATTAGTATTATTATTATTGTTTAGTAGTTAAAGACGGATGAACGGGCAGTGTAATTATTTTTTAATAAATCCAACAATTACGTATTAAAAAACCAGTACAAATAGGGATGTTGCTTATTAAAGGATTTTTTGGGATTCATTTAAACTTAATTTCAAACATATTGTATGTTTCATTGCTGCATCTGTAAATCGATATTAGAATACAAATTTTAACATTTATCTTAATGTGTCTTTTACCATCAAATGTTATGAATTTACACAGATGTGACAAATTACATGACCCAAATGTGAATATGTAATTATATACAATTATGTGTTTTGCGCTCTTTCCAAAGTTCATTGAGAAATTATGCTGTCGATAAACAGAAAAGATTATCTGTTTTTGTTCGTTTTAATTTTGTCATTTTTGCTAATTTAGATACAGCAACCATATGTTTTTGGACTTTGTGAAAATACTATTTATTAAACTAACTTATAAAAAAATTAAATTATACTGTCGGCATTAACTGCTTTTTGTTGAGTAAAACATAAGTACAAATGTTTTTTTCTTCCAAAACACAGTTCCTGCAGTTCTTACGACATTTTTTGGCATCTTAGCGAGTTCATGTCAACACGCATGTGGACTTGAACGCACAACTTTCTCAGTGTTGGCAGTAGTGTTTTTTTCGAGCGCCTTGGAGATGGGTACCAGACACCAACATGATACCTGGACGGGCTGTGACTTTGCCCCCCACATGTGTGGGCCTGCATGCCTCCCACTGCTGTTCCTGCACCTTAAAATGTTTCTTAAGCATTTTAAAACAGGCTAGTGTCATCTAAACCTTGACACTGAGGTGTTTTCAGAAGTGGAAGATGGGTGTAAACAGGATTCCTGCCTGTGTATGAGACACCGTTTTTTGCGTAGCAGAACATATACATTACCTGCCAGTCGCTTTCTTTTTGACCCTCCCATGGCAAAAAAAACTCCTAGTTTTGATAAATTTCACACATTATGGACACACAAGTGGCTGAAATTTAATCACTTTATCACACTACATCCATTGAAAGAATCACTGCATTCTGATGGTAGGAAAGATATGCTGCCATTATGAAAATGTCTTTGTGCAGTTATTATGCTCGATGAACTGGAAAACTACTGAATAAATGAAAAATGCAACAGAACTTTGGGTTGAAGTGTTTAACTAGTTTGTCCATCTATCTGTTTCTCCATCTATCCATCTATTCATTATCATTAACCGCTTTATCCTAGTGAGGGCTGTGGCCATCTGGAACCTATTCTGGAACCAGTGATGTTGGGTGGTAAAATTATATCCTGGATGAGACGCTGGGCCACCGCAGGGTGTGTTTGACTTATCTGCTGGTTATATTGTTTCATTGTGGAATTTATCGTGTCAGTGTAAGTCTGTACAGTTGTGTTGGAAAAGATTCAGTCTTTTCTTGCAAATGTGTGTAGAAGAGCAGGATTTTTGGAGTCATATGTTGGCACATTGCTCTGGAACACACTTTATGCACTTTTATACAACGTTTTGGAGCAGCTTGTGGTGTTGTAGCAGTTGGAAAAATGAAGCTGCAAGAATGATATGTCATTGATGGGGATGTGTGGCATGTGTTGGCTGTGACTGTGGCCTTTCTCAATCCCGTGACAGAGGGTGTACAGGGGACCCTCACAGTCGGATGTCACATTGAACCTTCTGTCCACTTGTGTCGAGCTCTCCGCAATGTACCTGAAACCTTGTTTATTATTGTATTTGACTGCGACCAAATGGACAGATTTACACATCTGTATGACTCATATTTGTACTGGATTGATAATTTTTTCTGTTTGAATTAATTTGTACTGGATACAGCTTCAGCTCTGGGGAACTAAACAAGAACCATTCAGGCTACGTACGTGTCCTCAGGCTGTATGCTTCACATCATGTGTGACACTTAGCAGCTACTGCTTAAGAAAAGCACTACAATACTGGAAAACGGAAGCCACTCTGTTTTATATTTCTGATCCATGGTGCCAGTTATAACATACATGAGCTCCTGGCTATGCTGTCCAACCACACCTCTGTGACCAGGACCACAAGTTGTGGGTAAAACAGTGTCCAGAAACAAACCAGTGTTGTTTACCAGCAAAATGTACGGATTTTGTGTAATTTAGAAAGCCTATATTTAGAGTTTTTTCCCAATATGTTCAGCTGGCTAGAAAAATGCTTAAGAGAATGTATGTGTTAAAAAGACAAAAATCAGATTGACTATATTATTTCAGGGTTTCTTGACACAAAACACGGCAAGTGAACCATCACATTTTTTGAACAACTCAGCATTTGCTGTTTGACACAACATACACGTTTGACATTGAAAACCTGTAATTTGTGTTTTTCTCAGTCTCTTAGTAAGTTATTTTCAACATGTAGACTCCTTTTGACATACATGCAGGGTTTTCTGTATAAAGATCAAATATAAGTCCTGAATAAATTTGCCTAACAGTCATTCTGGGTTGAAGGGATCATGTTGAAGTGCATGAAATGGTTCAGGTGTTGTGAGCCACACTGTCGTATCATACAGTGCTTCAACTCAAGTGCTGCATAAAAGGGTAAAACCCTTATGGAATGTGTATACGTTTACATTGTTTCACCCTCAAAACCAATGAACCGTACATGTATTTTTACACATTATAGAATGTATTTGACAATATATTTCCTTTCCCTTTTGGATGATAAACAACAGAATGATAACACATGAAGGGGACATTTTCAGAATCTGTTCTTAATTTTTTCAAATGTAGTTTTGCTCCATAAAGCCCGTCTGCAGATATTTAAACAATGCCTCGAATCTTGAAACCAACTTTTTTAGTGGCACAGCTGGTGGTGCAATTGCCTGACAGTGCCTTGGTTGTGTGGTTAGATTTAGGTTCAAATCCTACTCAGTCTGTGTGAAGATCGCATGTTCTCATGTTTACAAAGGTTTCCTCCAACAGTCCCAAGACCTGTGTATGTTAAATCGCACTGCTTTATAATTGAATGAATAATTTCAGGGTCTTCACTATAGTTTATATGGCATTATACATCCAAATAATACTTAGTAATCTCCGTACAACCCTTTAAAGGAAAATGTCTGAAATTAATTAATGTAAATGTTTTTAAATTTCTATCACTTCTAATTCCTGGATAGACACGGACCATTTTTACTTGAAGACTTTTGATATGACGATTAATTTGCCAACGGAAACCTTGATATTTACAACAGAGAAACGTGTATCGCAGTCCCTGCCAGTTTCTGTAGCTCCCTGTGGACACACTTTTTGCATAATAAGCAGTATATTTGCTTTCCTTGCCGAATGTCTTCAAGCTCTTCCCATTTTTCTGACAGTGTTTCTGCCCAATTTTCCATGTCACTCAGAACTGCAGCTCTGTATCCACAACAAAGCAAACTGTTCATTTTGCTAAATGTGTAGGAAATGAGAAAGTCTGCAGACTGGGATGGATCTCCAGCAAAAAGCCAACAATAGCTTGTTAAACTCCGTGTTCTTTTTTGCTTAGGTCCACCAAGTGATGCTGTCTTCACAGAGTTTCGATCATTTAAGTTTTCCCCCACCAAGACCAGCGCTGATTTCTTCTCAAGGACCAATTCCAGTGGAATGACCATAAAATCAACTCAGGTTTGTTTATTTTGTTTGCTGTCTTCTTCAACATGATTCCTTTGTTTATTCTGCTCATGTTAAAATGCGTTTTGACATTTACTGTTTCTAGATTGTCTTAAAAAGTCAATTAAACAGTTAAGGCATATTAAGACCTATTTTAGTCATTACATTATTCATAATCCAATTCAGTTTCAGTTATGGGGTTTAAAATAAGTTGTATTTGACAGCCTGATTTCCAACAAAATTTCTGTGTTGAATAAAAAAAGATGATGAGTTGTTCCGGGAATTCTTCAAGGCTATTTTTGAAATGGAAACTTTCTTTGATATATGACTTAGTCATTGCTATTTTCTATTAGAATTGTTTTTGCTACTAAATGCACAGTATACATTATATGCATACACTCCTAATTTTATTCAGTCCAATGGATTGATAACAACAGCAACAATAATGATAGCATGCAAAAGTATGATATATGTATTTTCTCATTATGCACAGTATATTTCCACTGTTATAAGAACATGGAAACCAGCTACTTTCTCCTTCTGTTTCCACTGTTTGTATATGTGACAAAAGAATGGCACAATGGCCCAGACAGCCTTTCACATCCTGCCATAATTGTTTACTATTATTTAGCGGATAGCTTTGTCAGAGGTGACTTACAGTGATGACTGATGTACTTTGTGCAGTTCTCTGCACTGTTCTTTATGCATTTAGTATGTGGGCTGCAAACTGCTTCGGACAGAAGTCTCTCTATTGAAAAAGCGTGCATATGCATTAAGTAAGAAGGAGGCAAACAAAAATAAAAGTGAGGGCAGCATGTATACAAACAAGTTACAGTTTCTTATTTTAGTTTTTTTTTTGGTAAAGTGCTGTTGATTTTTAGTTATACTTGTGTCATGATTTAATTACAATTTTATAAGGAATTACCTTCATAAAGGGTGAAACGGCAGCGCAGCAGGCAGCGCTGGCGCCTCACAGCTTCAGGGCCATCAGATTGGAGGAGGGTTTGAGCTCAGCTCAGTCTGTGTACAGGTTGCATGTTCTCCCCTTTTTCATGTGGGCCTCTTTTAGTTGCTCTGATTTGTCCCACAGTCAAAAGATACACATTTTCCCCTGAATCTAAATTGTCTTTACTGAGTGTATGTGTGAGTGAATGAGTGTGTGTGAATGGCATGCAGCAGACTGTCATCCCAACCAGGGTGTAACCTACTTCATGCCTCACATTTCCAGGACAGGTTTGAAACCCCCATGTCTCTGTACTGGGCAATGGGCTACTGGTAAAAAGAATATGAGGGAAAGGTGTAGAATTAAAAAATCTTAAAACACTATTGAAACACCAGGGGGCTGTTAGTAAATGTCATGTTAGAACACATTTGGTTGCCTGTAGGTTCTTAAGCATATTGTGAAGCCATGTTGCCTAGTGTTTACTATAGCTTTTAAACCCTGCCTCCCAAAATTCTGTTATATCTTAGTAAAACCAGGTTTTTCCTCTCCATAATATAGACTGCCCTACTATAAATTTTTCAATTTGAAATGAAGCCTTTCTTTTATTTACTACAGAATGAACACCAAAGTGAACTATCAGTAATACTATAGTGAGTTATGCTGTCTGAGAGACAAACTATCTGAGTAATTAAGCAGGTGAATAACATCCTAAATAGCTTTTAATTTAGTAAGTGGTGTCTAAGGTGTGACAGACATCATGCTTGATCACATTTAATAGCCACCTTTTTCAGTGGAGCTGTAAGTTCTGTAAAACCTTCAACTTAGATCAAATTTAGCTGAATGGTACCTTGTCAGCTTTGCACAGATGTAACAAAGGGTACAACTTCGCACAGCCTTGTAATGCCTGTTGAGAGGAAAGGCCTGGTGGAATGTGAAAAGTCAACCCCTTCACATCAGTGGAAATGTAGTGTTACAGCTTGAGGGTAGTCCTTTCCTAGAAGCCAGGAGAAGAATGAAAAAGCAGGGACAACAGTACTAGACTTTTCAACCACAGCCCCAAAAGGGCCAGTTCCAGGTGCTTTTTACTTCTGCTGCACAGCGATGCACCTGATTCAGCTTACTGCCCTGAGTGAAATTGTTTAACTCCATTTGAGGAACATAAGAGCCAAACAACCCACCAGTTTCTCATTTCCAGTCCTGACGAATATCCTACTATAAGAGCTAAGAGGTTGAAGGGAATGCAGTTGTATGAGTTGGACTGAGAGATGACGTCTATACATATATATATATATATATATATAATATATATACACACACACACACACACACACACACACACACACACACACACACATATATATATATACTTGAAATTTAAGAATTAAAAAATATATTTTGTCATTGCAAGTGGCAATCCTTGATTATTGCAGAATGATTGTGGATTGTGGTATGATTCACATTCCACCAGGCCTTTCCTCTCAACAGGCATTACAAGGCTGTGCGATATATATATAAAATTTAAATTTGCTTTCTTTTTTATAGAAGATGTTTATTCTGGACTCTAGCCACTGAATCTTAGTGTGTGGGGGTTTGAAACTGACAAAGGAGATTCATGAGCTTGGAAAAGACGGTCTATCGGCAGCAAAGGGGGTTTGTTGGAAATGAGGTTTTGCACCCTTGTTCCAGGCTTCACATGTTTACATGTAATAATAAAGAAAAAATTCAACCAAAAGAAGGCCACTGTTTAGGGACAAAAAGATTATTGATTATTTCTGGAAAAAGTGAAAAAGGTGCCGCTTGCAATGCCAAAATATATTTTTTAATTCTTACATTTCGAGTATCATAGAACTCCAAGCAACAGATCATCAAAACACAGTAGCTTTATAATTCTGCAGAACATAATACCAAAAAAACTGTGACCTTTGCATGATTAATTTTTCTTGAACTTTTCTTGAATTTTTATTACTGAAGACCATGCAATAATACAAAGTTTTAATGTATTTTCACAGTTTTATGAGCTGATTACACTAACAGGATGGCTGTTAACAGTTAACAGTAATAAGTTTTATGGGTTATCTCAAGTTCTTTTGAACATATGACATAACATATGCCGCTCGGCTGAAGCAGCTCTTTAACACCCATAAAATAACATTTTAATAATATTATGACTAGGTGTGTTCACTTCTGTGGTTGCCTGGCACATATATGAATGAATGAACTCGAAAACCACTAAGGAATGTTTGCAATTGTAGTCAGTTTTACATCTGAAGGTTTTCCATGTTTCACTGTCCTGCTCTGCTCCCAGTCTCCTGCTCTCCCTCCATGATCTTACTCATGCTGCACCTCGTTTTGATCCTCCAGTATTTTTGTACTGTAAAAAGGTGTGGGAAGTTAGGCTGTTTTCTCCTGCTGCTTCAAGACTAATGTGCCCCTCCCACCCCCACTGGAGTCACTTGTTTGCACAAATCCTGCCATAGGTGTCAGTTCTCTTCCTGGTAAGAATCCAGTCCTTCTTCTCAGTTGGCTGCTTGCTGCACCAGAATATCAGGGCCAGACTAACAGTTTCATTGTTCATGTGGCTGACTCTTGTGCCCAAGATTTGACAAGGAAAGTGTTTGCTTTAATGTGTTGCCACACCTTGGGTGGAATTGGGTGGAGTACAGGTACTTTTTGCATGGACTGCAGTGTCTCTCTTTCCCAGAGTGTGTCACAGAGAAGTGATTTGCAGCCTGGTCATGAATTCTCAGGTGGAACTCAAACACATTAACACATCCATCTGTTTATTCGATTGGCTGTTGGCTATTTGTCCATGGGGTTCTGTTGTTTTAATGCAGCACAGTCCACCCTGAGGGCTCTATTGAGCAAAGTGATATTTGGCACAGATGCCAAGCAGGTGAATCAGAGTTAATGCTGCGATGAGAATTTGGCACATGATGTTCTCGCGTGAATGAGGTATGTCAACCCACACTGTAAATGAGCCACCCACATCATGTGAAGCCTTTTCTTGGTTCCTGTCTGTTTCTGCCCAGTAAAACACAAGTATTTCATTACAGTAGATGTGATTTACATTCATATGCGATTATGTGAGCTGTAAACTCAGGAGCTGGAGATAAATAAGGCAAATGCAGCATTTTGTGCATTAGTGTCCCATGTCCCTTAGCTGGCCTAGTGGCCTGCATTTCCAGGATAGGCTCTGGATTGCTGCAGCTCCGGCTTACAATAAGAAGTTATCGATACAGAGTGAGTGAGTGGATGTCATTGTTTTAAATTTTTTCTGAAAGGTTTCTTTGTTTTGATGTAAATACAACATAAAGCACACTGCTTCTATTGGTATTGGAAGTTATGCATGAAGGAATTGATATTAACTCACATTAGAATGGCATGACAGGCTTGCACTCTTAATAGTAAATAAAATGGATTTCAAAATGCTACTTTTAAAGATCTAATCTAGGCTTCCCAATACCTGTAAATTTAAATGTGCCTCAATTTCTATGTATCCAATACAATGAGCTGTGCCACCCTGTAAGCATCTCTGGTAACTTGACAGGTTTTGGGAACTAACAGGATTAACTTCAGCTGTGTTTGTTCAGATTAGTGCTACTACTGCTAGTGTACAAAGATTATAACTACCACTTTCAGACTGTGTGACTCACCAACTCTCATGCCTGTCAAAAGTGGATCTAAGCTAGACTAGCCAGGCTGGAACCAAACTTCTTGTAATTGGCTGCCTTCTCCTTCCCAGACAAAACAGGAGCAGATCCGCTCATTCAGCATGAAGGACCCAACCAGGCTTCAAAGGAGCAGCACATCTAGGCTACCTGACAGAATGAAGCCCAGCTCCAGTGACTCGGCATTGACCAAGAACCGCAGTGCTACTCTGCCTGCCCATACCCAGTCTGCCAGCAAGTACTCTCACATCAATGGTTTTTCCCAACCACTGGGCAGTCACTCTGGCCAGGTGGTCAACCGAGGTCAGCTCATCCAGACAGTGTCAAACCAGTCCAACACCGACTTGAGACCAAAGATGAACAAGGGCAAAATGGAGATCGATGGGTAAGTGGAGAAGATGACACCTTTTCCTGAATGGACCTTTCTGCTCCAGGCAACATATCCTCCTTCTTCACTAGAATCTCTTCCTGCTACATAGTCCTTCATTCCTCTTTGCTGTTTCATCCACTGACCAGGACCAGCTGGAATGAAAACCTTTCAGACTTCACCATCAAGGAGGCCGTAGAGTACCTCTCCAGACCTGAGGAGAATTTTCAGCTGTGTGGAGCCTCTATCATCCAGTACAACACCTTCAAGGATGAGAAAACCAAGGAGGAGGTCAGAGAAACTGCTCTTCCAGCTCACTAGAACAGGCTGTCTAGGTTTTATTTATCTGCAGATGTTCCTAGGAATTTGTTCAATGTTCTGTGCATGTTTGAATGTCACAAAAAATAATGATTGAATATTCTTCTAGTGTTTGGCTAAAATCAGAATCATACTTCTCATTATTGATCTAGGCCCTTCAAAGCTTTTCTTTTTGGAAATAGTGTGTAAAGATGTCTAGGCCTGAAATTTTGCTCCGTTACTTTTCTATTTGAAGCTCTGGTGTGATGGAATGTGTCTAATTGTTGCCCAATATCCTTTATATTAGTGTCATTTTTGATTTATAAATACTGCATATGTATCAATTAAATTTGTGATAATAATTTGGTGGTGTTAAATCTGGGAGAAAAACTTCAGTATACATTGTTTTACAATTCAGCAAATCTTTGGCTCTTTACCCAATCTAAGCCTGTCTGTACACTCACCTGCTCACCTGCCAGGTGTTTCAGCTAAATGGCATCCCCAGCCTGGTGTCCCTGCTGGGCAGCCCCAATCCCCAACTACAACAGACCGCAGCCGCTGCTCTCCGCAATCTCGTGTTCAAGAATAAAAAAAACAAGATGGAGGTGCAGCGCTGTGGAGGCATCAGAGAGGCATTGAAGCTTATCAGGGACACCAACTCTATCGAGACACAGAGACAGCTGACAGGTAGCAGTGACACAAGCTCGACCTGGCTCATCACCTCTGTCAATCAAGGCAATATTTTGGCTGTTCTATATGACTTTTAGCTTTATAAAGAACAAACAAATCTGTTTAAGGCAGAGAATTTAAAACTGGATTTTAAAAATAAAAATGTATAGACCTTAAAACACAGATACACACATCCACGTGCGCACACACACACACACACACACACACACACACACACACAAATTCCCAGCATGTAGGGAATCATGTTTTGGAGCAGGAAGCTTTACAACTGGATGCCCTTCCTGACAGTAACCCTCGCCCTTTAAGCAGTCTAGGGACCAGCCCTGACAAGCTAGTGGCTAGCTAGACACATGCACACTATGGAAAATTTAGACTTTTGACTAAATTAACCTGAAACGCATGTCTTTGGACTGTGGATGGAAACCCTCGTGGTCGGGCAGCAGCTGCTCACTGTGCCAGCATGCTGCTTGTGAAGTGGATACTGAACTATACAATTTAATTATTGGTTTTTGAGAAACCTCTTCTGACCCCCTGTGTTGTAGTGTGACGTTGCTAGAAGAACACGAGTGTTGTATAACAGTGGCTGAACTAGTTTGGGCAGCTTGGTGTGAGGAGCCGTGCATCTGGAGTTTCTGTCTATGTCCCCCCAGGTCTTCTGTGGAACCTGTCCTCTGCAAACAATCTGAAACCTGAACTTATCCAGAATGCCTTGCCTGTGCTCACAGAGAGTGTAGTGGTGCCTTTCCTGCGTTGGTCTGATACCAGCGGCAACAACAACGTTGACTCGGAAGTCTTCTACAACACCACAGGCTGCTTGCGGTGAGGAGCACCTGCTGCTGCTCCCTCCATTCACAGAGTTTCAGCAACATTCCAATAACACTGTAGTAAACAGTCATATCCTGTGAAGCGTTTCTCTCAATAATACGATTTAAACTAGAATAATCTAAGTTGCTGGTGAGCTGCATCATTACTGAGTTTCAAACCAAGCCATTCTCTGCTGTTTATTTGCTCATGCACTTAGTTGTTGTTTCTATTTATACAGACAGTATATAACAGCTAGAATATGTGCCGGAACGTCTGTTTTTTCTTCATATAAAAAATGAAAAGGAGTCTCATGCATGTGTTTTGTAAGGAATGCTTGAGGGCAAAAACATTTAGGTTAGCTGATTTTCCTCTCCTCTTATGCTCTCAGACTTGACATTCAGTGCTGACAGATTTGCCTATTGTGGTTTAGGTGTGTTTGTTTAACATGATCAATTCTTTTCATATTCTGGTACTGATAAAACACGTTATGTCTACTAGTGGGACTGATGCCAAGGTTAGACCTGCAAGAGTAAACCCACTTAGAAGACCAACCCCCAACCTATTGTTCTCCTTATGAAACAGGAACCTGAGCAGTACAGACGGGGGTGAGCGGCAGACCATGAGGATGTGCCCTGGCCTCATTGAGTCCCTGGTTGGCTACGTGCAGAACTGTGTGGAGACAAACAACCCGGACGACAAGGTGGGCCCAAGTGGCACTGTGCTGACAAGAAGTGGTTTACAAATAATAATCTCATTCCAAATTGCAAAGTACAAAAGAAATCCAGCTACTTGGCCTTCTTAATTCACTACTGTTTCTCACACGTGCTGGAGGTGCAACACACACCTATATACACACACCCTCACACACACCAACAGTTCCTGCAGACTATAGTTCAGAAATTTGAGTTTGCCCATAAAGCCTAACTGAATTCAGAGATTGAGGTCTGTGTCCTGTAGTGAGAAGAGCCCCACAGAACCACAAACTGTAGAAAATTTGGTTTCATTCATTGAGTTGCACTCATGTGGCCAGTTCAGTGGGCAGTCCAAATATTTTATGAGGAAATATATGAAAATACCAAAGAGGAAGTATAAGTGTCTAAAAGAACCTTCAGTTTAATTCTCATTTAAGGGCTTCTGCCAAGCATCACGTTCTGGTCTTTGATTGTCTATCAAGCAGTGCTGCTGCATCTCACACCATGAAACCTTGTTTATCAGTCACTGACCCCCTGTCTGTTCCCATCCCCTACCACATCTGCCCTCTGGATCTCAGTCAGTGGAGAACTGCGCCTGCATCCTTCACAACCTCACGTACCAGCTAGAGACAGAGTCCCCAAGCTCTTTCAGCAGCCTCAGCTCTCCATTCTCCAGGAGCACAGCCAGCAAGAAGAGCCCAAACTTTGGCTGCTTCAGCCCGCAAAGCAGCAAAGTTGAGGAGCAGGTGAGACAGTTAAAGGCAGGTAGTTGAGTGGAACAGAGTGGTGCTCAGTAACGGTTTCTGAAGGAGCTGTTGAGCAAGAGGGGCAGTGTTATTCTTAAATGTGGATGGGACAGCTGAACAGTGCATGAATCCACACATTATCATTATGGGCCAAACCTTAGTGAGAATGATGATTTAATATGATATTCTGTAACTTCTGGTCTATAAGTTCAGGCAGTAACTGCTGATAAAGTGACACTAGCTTTTAAAGCATATGTGTTTGCTTAGAGTCCTAATGGATAATTATTAACCATTTATCCTTTGCTTTGCCATGTCAAAAGCACAAAGGAAGCTAAGAAATTGATTACTGCACATATAATGTCAAAGATCCTCCAAATATGGCACATAGACCTTTCAATTTAACAAGCTAACCGTTCCCTTCAACAGGGTATGTTATGGGTGGTCATTTTGCAGCACCTGAGCTGTATGGGTGCAATTTTGAATCCAGCTCAGTCTCTTTGGACTTTGCATGTTCTCCTCACATCTGTGCAGGTTTTCCTCACAGTCTAAACACAAGTGTTTTTGATGAAATAGTCAATCTAAATTGCCTGTAGTGTGTGTGCAGCGTGTGCCCCCTCCATACCTGGTGCCCGGTGATTCTGGGATGAGCACAATCCTCTATCCAAAACTGTGAGGCAGTACATTTTTTTGAATTCCAAGTCTGTCATATAAACTTTATTAAGGCACATTTGTAGAAAATCTGCATACAGAAGAAAATGAACCAACACTTCTGCACAAATGTCCCTGTGTTTTGTTCTTTATGGCTCATGTGAGATTATTTTGGTGATGATTCCTCAGTCATATCATCCTAAATACATATTTCTTCTGATCTGTTCAGAACTACTTTGACTTCCCTCTGACGGAGGACAGTGATCCCAAGGGTTTAAGTTTTCTGTACCACTCCAAAACCATGCAGACCTATCTTTCCCTGCTGGGGAGCAGCCAGAAGGACTGCACATTGGAAGCCTGTGCAGGAGCCCTGCAGAACCTCACAGCCAACAAGGGAATAGTAAGTCTCATTTCATGGGATATACAAGCTAATTGGGTTGGTTGCAAAGATCACTGCCCATCTTTTTTTGGTGGCTTTCCTAGACTGCAACATGCTAAGAAAATGCATGTAAATAAGGTGTTTAATTTTGGTTCTGAAACCAGCAGGTTTTTTTCAGCCCTGTTTTCCAGGTTTTCTAGTAAACTATTTAGACCTTGGAAAAATAGTTAAATTGTTTCAGTCAACAAGATAACTTTGATACACAGTCACACAAAGAAATTGGACTTGGACTTGCAGGACCTTGTTCATGTATGACCTTACTACAGGTCTGTATTTTAAGCCACAGAGTGATGTTGGCATTAATGTTGCTCCTTTGCCTCCAGGTGTCTACTGCTTTGGGTCAGGTTATTGTGCAGAAGCTGAATGGCCTGCAACATATCACACCGTTGCTGCAAACACCCAATTCCGGCTTACAGAGGACTGTCGTGTCCCTGTTGGGAAACCTGTCCAGGAACCAGGTTCTCAAGAACTCCATCGGTAAGGACTACACAGGTCAGGCAGAGACTACAAAGACCAGTAAAGGAGCTGATTCTGTAGCTGTAATCTGCTGGCCATGTTGCCTTAACCATAGGTGTACCTGGATTATTACATAGGAATTTTTACATCATGATAATAATAATACGTCTCGCTCGTATTACAGGGTTAATTTATTCCACAAAGTCACTCTGCAAATTGTCATTTCTAATAATAGAATAGCTGGTTAGTTTCTGAATGGAAAATGCATCACCAAAAATGAACACACCAAAACAGATGATGTTTTCATGCAACAATGGTAATGCCAACATAGTTAATAATATTTTTAATGTTTTTTTATTCTTTATTTATCAGTAACTGCTTATCCACTCAAAGTTATTTAGGTTTGGTGTTTGTCCAGGAATCACTGGGTGTGATACAGGGTTCGCTCTGGATGGAGGCGTATTGATGGTTTGCCTCATGGATGTTTATGGGATAAAGAAATGAAAATCACAAGATCACTGGGTGCATATTTTACTGTACTTAGCACATGGACACTATGGCATTAGAGGCACAGAGGTGAAGCATCACTAACAAAAGATTGAAATGAGGTCATATTTATTTGACTGCAAGATTGAAGCTTTATTTAAAGGCCACACTTTAACCATGATGTGGAGCTGGGATGTGGAGCTCTGCGTAGTACATTTTAGTGTAGTGGAGGGTAATGTAGTGTGGCCGTAGTCCATGCAGTCACCAGTCCTGCTGTATTTTCCTGCAGCGCAACAGTCCCTCCCACAGTTGGCCAACATCCTGAGTGCCGGTGCTGTTGACAGAGATAACTCAGATGACACACTGGCTGCGGCCTGCCGCACCTTCCATAGCCTTGTGATGGCCGAGCCTGAGCTGGGGAAGAAGGTGCTGAGTGATTCTGTGCTCAACTCGCTCAGTGACATCAGCTGCAATGGGTAAGTTAACCCAAGACCTAGCTAGCATACATACCAAGCTTTCGATTAGCACCCATACCCAGGGGGAGAACTGGCACCTTATTTTGTACTTTGTATCCAGGAATATTCACATACAGCAGGAATCTACTATTCAAGCCTTACTTCATTCCTGAAAACAAATCAGACACTTTAAATTACTTAAAATGGGGCGACCCATCCATCAATGATTTCAGCATGATAAAAACACTCTAAAAACTAGTTAGCTAGTTATAAAACACAATGTTTTCCTTAATGTGCATGTTTATAATGCGTGGAACAGTATGCACACCGCATTTCACGTGTTAGTCTCCCCTCCGTGTCCCTGCACTACACATGGGAGATGAGATGGTGGATGTGAGGGTTTACAGTTGGAGTTCAGTGTTAACCTGCTTCATCGACATCTTTGTTTGATACAACAACTATTATGTTCCATAATTGGTGAGACCAATGTGTTTGCATGCTCCAAAACTTATTTTAAAGTTGTCTTATCCAGCACAGGAAGGATTTTTGGTTGTGTGAAAAATGTTCTTCCTCCTCTACCTTTGAGGACTGATGGGCATCCAGTTTCAATTAACCTTAATGATCCGGTCTTTATCCTAAATTCTCCTTAACTTAAATTATACATGTGCGCATATTTTGTCTGGAGCCCATTGCACATATGTGGTCAAACAAGGTGAGCAAGGAAGCAATAGAAACAGCTGATGAGACACCAGCACAGACACATGTATACATATGTATTTAAAACTTATACTCATAAATTTGTAACAGTTTATTACAATACACAAAGTATTTTTATTATAGTAAACTGGACACTCCTGCATGGCATTTATTTTTTGTTTTTTTAATTTATTTTGTTGCTTTGATTTTTTATGGTATTATTATTATTATTTTTATTATATTTTTTATTTGGCTAAAAATTTGTCATCGCAAAAGTTTCCATTCAGATACCATTCTGTTCCATTCAGATTTCATTCATTTAGGTATAAATTTTCTAGAGCTGTTATAGTGAAAATTCGGATATAGCAAGTTCAGGTCCCAATGATTTCCTGTAGTTACAAGATCTTAGCAGAGGTTGCACAACACTAGGCACAGATAGTGAGAATGCTGGTCGACCAGTTATTTTCAAATACATCTCTTATGTTTTAAATTGTGTAAAGTTAAAAGTGCCAGGTAAAGAAACTGTTCCAGCAGGTGATTTATTTTAATTGATGGTTGGAACTGCTTGAGTTTGTCAGTGTGCTGGAGAGGAAGTGTACAGTCGGTATAGGTATGGAAGAAGTGTGTCTGTGTTAATAAACTGCTTGAAGGATCATGTATCTCCATCTAGTGCCTATGAGTGAACTGAGGTCTTCAAGCAGCACTATCTGAGTCCTACTTGTACCCTACCAGTTGCTTTTTCTTTGGTAATGTAGAGGTTAATATACTAGAGTTAGTCTGAAAATCACCAGATTAACATCCTTGAGGAACATAAAGCTTCTGAGTTTGAGACACCAAATATGTATCTCTGTTACGAAATGTGTGACACATGTATTGTATAAGTTGGGATAAAGTGCCATTGTAGTAAATATTAAGGTTATTGTACGATACCATGGTATACATTTTAGGAAGAATCAATATACCTCATATTATAGCACGCATGTAAAGTAATAATGTAAAAGTTTTTGTCCCTTTCCAGCTTTATGTTTTTTTGCAATATTTTCGTGTGAAATTTAATTAGTCATTTTGTCCGTTGTAGTAATATATTAATGAAACCTGACAGAGAAAAGTTGCACCGGTTTTGTTATTATGTCACTTCATTGACATGGAACATAGTGAGATGTGTTACAAGTTTGAAAAAGTATTGCTCCCCACAACATCCTAATTAATTAATCATTACAGCAAGTGTGTGAACACACTAAGGTCAAATTTGGACCAGCCCTGTACAATAAAATGATCAGCTCCTCTTGCCAAAAACTGGGTAAAACTAAGGTGAATATTATAACATATTAATGCTGTACGCTTATGTGCATTATGTATGTATAAAGCACTGTATTAATATCTATGTGTACATTGCAAGACTATATTGTTAAAGAACATTTTCAAGTGTGTAGTATACAGAGAAATTTCAGTATGCACGGCCCTCATATACACAACTTTGCTTTAACACGGCTAAACTTTTAATTCCAGCTCCCAGTTTGCGCAATAGATGCTCAACTGTAAAGCAGAGCCACAGTACAGTGCCACAAATTCATCTGAGACAAGAAAAGAGACATTTTAGACATTTTAAGTTCCTGTGTAATGCCAGTAACTTGTTCCTGTGGAGTCTGGGAACCTGTAAGGGACATACTTTGTAATATCCTACAGATGCCTGTCTCAATTGCTTTTTCTACACATTTGTGCTATTTTAATCTCATAAAGTGTAATTGAGCAAAATTGGACCAAAAAGCATAGAAAAATGTGAAAAGAAATAAAAAGAAGGTAAAAACTGCATACAATAGAAGTGATTAAAACAGCTGAAAGACATGACAAAGTCAACTGCTTCTCTACACTCGAGTACAGTTTATTACATTAAGCTACCTTTTTTTAATTTAAATAGCTGTCTTCTTTTATTTTTTAGCATAAATTCAAATATTGAATGAACAGTTCTGGAACGTAGAGTCATGTGTCTGTCTCCATCTGGCTCAAGACTCATGTCTCTGGACATGTTCGATCTCTCTACTGTATACAGAGGGGTGGGTGAGCCATGTGTGTGCTGTGTTGCGCAATGCCCTGTGCGTGCTGTGCAGTGTGATACTGCATGCGCTACAAATTTACAGTGTGTTAGTAATATTTGGGTAACTTGATTTGGGGTTTTCAGACAGGCTGGGAACATATTTTTTCCATTTAAAACAGTAGAAAATAGGATCCTGGTATATGCAATTTTCATTTGTGTAATTTTTTCAGCAAACAAATTGTTTACTGTCAATGATTCTTTATAGTACAATTGAACTTCAATACACTTGTGTGATCTGTTTAAAAATGTTTGTTCCCAATGCACATTTCCAACAAATTATAAATGTACATCAGTTAAAAACACTTCCATGTGAGCTCTATTACTGTGATAATTGTGCTTGGCTTAAATATTGTAGCAATCCATATCGGCAGTGTATTGGGTCGAGGGCTCGGAAGATAGAGTTGTGGAAACAAGAACTTTATTCTGCAGTATGGTTAACAACATGCCCACCCACAGAACTGCTGTACACACCCACACATCCTCAGGGTCATTGCCGAGCGCTGGATTTCCTATCATGGTTGGACACATTAACTATGTACAAGCAAAGCATGATGGGAGCCACAATTCCACCCAACGTTACAATATTTTTTGCAGGAGAGTGACTAGTTTTTTGCTCTCTCATCTTTATCTCCTCCTTCCTGGTAGGTACTTGCCAAAGGCCAGAAAAGCTGCCTCACTTCTTCTTTATGGCCTCTGGTCAGAAAAGGATTTTCAGAGTTTTCTGAAGAAGGTAAGATTTTGGATGTCTGGTTCCTGAAGACGAATAGACATGGCACTTTTTCAGAAAATGAGAACCTGTTTGGATCTATTCTGAAAATGTTTTCTTTGTGGTACCAGACAATAAATGGCCTGTTGGAATGTTGCTCTGACACTTTACAAGACAACAAAAGATGCCAGAAATTATTTGATAAGAAATCCACTGAGACTTAAATTTTGCCAAACAACTGCTCATCCTCAGATTCTCATCAGCTTGAGTAGATCGGGTGCCTCTGCAATGGAGGATTACACAACCTCACACCTTGATGAGGCATTTAGAGAGTAAGGAGGCTGTTGAAAAGTGGAGTTTACAGGCATATCAGAATATGAAAAACAGAAACACAGAAATACAACTTTCCTCTGCTGTCACACTGCTCAACTGGGCAAAAAAACACCTCCGACCCATTCTTGCCTTATGCTGCATGTCCCAGACTGAATGTTCAGAAAAAGATTGTGATTTATTTTTTACAGCAAGGAAAGCAAAAATCCTTCTTTGTGAATGAAGCCACCAGTGCTGCCTACAGGTCTATGCAGGTCATTGAATAAACTGTTGTGTGGACCATCCCCGGTCAGACAGGTAACCTACCAAAACTTCCCCGTGACAGTTACCTGCTGATTTTGTATTGAATTTCATTGTCTTTGTGTGGAAAAAGCCAAGGTAGCAGGAAGCTCTGTATTTAGGGCACAGCCCTGTAGCCCAAATATATCAGTTACTGCAGGTTTGCTTCCCCAAAAAAGCTGAAGCATTGGCCACGAAATAGCTTTGGATAAAAGATACTAATAAAGTATGATTTATATCGCATTATTTTTTTACGTATTTTGTGTTCCTTTTTGATGACTCAACCAACTTGTTTTCATAGGTTAATACACATGATGAGGTCTCAGTACTCGTGTCCAAATGGAGCAGCAAATGAAGCCGGTGTTGGACATTCACAACTATTACTGTGTTTTGCCTTAATGTATTGTTTTGCCTAAAAGGGTTTAAAATTAATGTTTTAACAGTTTTTTTAATACTAGAACATTGAATAAGGTTAGAGAAGCTTACTTTGCCATTAACAGGTTAGTTATATATATGTATATATATATATATATGACACCAAGTGCTTCATATTATAAGCAAAAAAATAATCCTGTATTTATCAGCACGGTCAGACTGTCAGCTTCCTCAGCAGTGATTTTCACCTTCTGAATATATGATTTTATATCATCTTCTGCACATGTTGTAAACTGTTCATTCACTAAAATACATGTTTATTTTTTTAATTGGGATAAACTTCTTTTCATGATTAAAAGAGGTGGTAAATGCTTCATGAGTTTAGTACAGGAAATTTTTATTTTTAAGTGTAGGCATTTATGGACAGTGCACAATTTAATAATTTTATCTTGTTAAACAGCTTTGAAAATTCAAATGTTCAGGATGATGCTGATACTTTGTATATGTCAAAATTTTTATTTTTATAAGTGTCAGGTGTTGAATGATTGAGGCAATGGAGTTCATATAAAGTTTTCATAAACTGTTGGACTTTTTGTTTTTGTGTGAACAGCCACGGGTACCTGATAATTTATTGCCAGTTTGGTGAGTCTTGGTGTCAGAATGGGCATAGGTGTGATACTTGACAGTGGGGAGGTGTGTTGGGGCGAATTGTGAAACTTACTATGAACTTACTATGATGATTGTATAGTGGCCAAGCCCAGCTGGGCTTTGACCAATGGATTCCGTATGCTTTGGAATTTTGTCCAAGATGTTAACACTAAAGAATTGATGCTCCTCTTTAACGATCTCAGTAAGCTCACTTTGCTAATAAAAAATAAAATTAAATAAAAAATCTTATAGAGTAATATGTCTATTGAGAGTTTTATATGTTTTTCTTTGATTTAATTAAAAAAATCATTCTGGCGAGTGTATCTGATTTTTGGAGTAATGGAGTCTAGGGGGTTTCCAGATATTTGGAATGCAGTGTAGAACTTGAGAAGCAATACAGTCAGTAAATACAGCTGTGCTGGGCAAATCTTTTCATGTTTACATCTGACCTTTTTAAAAGTTAAAAATAATGACCTAAAACTTAAATAATTTGAAAAACCACTACTGATGAAGATGAAACCACTAATGAAACAGTGATCTGTAAACTTCTGTTTGTAAAGTAAGGAAACATCTGCCAGTTGGGAAATAGGCATTGAATGAGAGTTTGGGTATCAAATGGAAAAAGAACTTCTATTGGCTTGAGACTTATCAAATGTTCCAGGACTTTGTTACACAGATATATAAAAAACATTTTGCACAAGAAGAATAATAACTAAAAGAAACACATGAACTTTCAACAGCAAAAAAGAACAAAATAAAATTAAACTACAATCATGCAACACATATTAAATATACCTAAAACAGTGATAATCAGTAAGAATGTTAAAAAAATGGATGAATGTGCTTAAAAATGAAATGCATGAAGCCAGACGAGTGAAATGTTTAATGCTCATGCAGAACAGTAGGTTCTTTAAGACATGCTGTCATTTCACTTGCTTAAAGTAAATTCTCAACATCTCATATACGATGTATTTTATACAAAGGTGAAAAAAGAGGAGGCAGGTAGAAGTATAAGAAAATGTTAAAACAAAAAAAAGCTTTAAACAAAAGTTAGTGACAATGTTGGAGGAATCTGCAAAAAATGGAATGAACAAATCAAATAAAAAATAAGTGCAGAATCTTTGACTGTCTTACAGGCTGTAACCAGCCTGTCGAGTCAGGGAGAAACATGACAATGGTTTTATATGCCAAACAATTCCTGTTGCAGCATAGAGGTTATAGCTTCAGTTTCTTGAATCATTTGTTGCTTCCAGTCTGTTGGCTGAAGAGTTGACTGTTCAGTTTTGTAGAAAATTCCAAATATGCGGATGGACCTGATGGGAAATGGTGGCTCTCAAAATCAGAAAGAGTGAACTGTAGATGGGGGTCAGTCACCCAGGAATAGATGTAGAAGTGGTAAGCTGCAGCACAAGTAGATAAATCTGTGGCATCTACGTCATACCTGTACCTGATGTGTGAGACTCAAACCATTGTACGGTTCTTCTGGTAGCTCATACAGAGCAGTCTCAGTGCAATGACCTATTTTGAACTAAGATTTTTATCCATCAAGGAGATCATTTTGAGAAAAAGAATGCTGATAACTGGTTGTGAGTGCAAGGGTTAGAGTAAAGTACACAACAAACACAGTGGAAATAGATGCTATCATTTGTACTGATAAACAAGAAAAATGATGCGGTAACTGTGTATAAATAATAGTGATTTAACTGCCAGTCAATGTATCCTCAAGTACTCGACATCACAGAGCTCTCTCTACTAACTGTGTTACACATCATGTGTGAATGAGCTTTTTCAGTTTCTTAAAAACGTTTACTAGTGTTGGTTTAGAAATACTCTGTCTCGGAATCAAGGAAACCAAGAAGTAGCAGCAGTCAACTTAACTGTGGAAAGTGAGAGTTTTGCACATTTGTGCTAGGTTCCTGCTTTTCACATTGTAAAAAAGTGTCAACTGCCAAATCATTTTGTTTCCAGGACGTTGTACTAAGAATTTCTTTTACCACTTTACCACTGATTTAGGTCTATCTGTCGTCAAAAAGCACATACGCAGTGCAGGGTTATGGTTGTCTGGAGCCTATCCTGGAAGCACAATACAAAGCTCTGGAAGCTTGTCTATCACAGGGACGTCACAAAGCTCACTTACACACTACAGGCAATTTGAAGTCACCACCCAAAGCAAATGTCTTTGGACTGTCGGAGGCCATCCACGCAAACATTCAGACTTCAGACCAACTGACCCTGATTTGAACTCATGTCTGAGTCCACACCTAGGAGTTGTGAGACAGCAGAACTGTGCCACCCACCATTATAAAGCTACTGAGATGTACATGAACACGCTGTGTTTTTATGATGTGCTAAATGTTGACAGCAAGCAACCCCTCTCCACCCCCCAGATCAAATCTATATATTTTCCACTGCACAAAAATGGTACCTATCAACAAGCGGAGCAGCTTCGCAGCTCTACTTGTATATAGTAACTCACACGTTCCTGACTTGCCCACTGGGGCTGGTACAGCCACCTTCCCAGCTGTCAAGTTAAGCTGCCAATCCTCCTCCAGAAATGCCTGACAATGCAACACAAACTGTGTTGCACCAAGCTTGAGCTCCAGTCCTGTTTGACCACTGAACCCAGGGAAACGCTTACAGGGTGTATGAATCCTTGGCTAGGTATTGGCTCTCAGGCACAAGGTCTGTACATTTCCCACATTGTTGTGCCAACTCCTGAGTCAGGCCGACATGCTTCAGTCTTCATCATACAGTATATTCAGAGCCACACCCAAAGGTTGATTAAAATTACTCCCATTGAGTACATTTTTAGATCTGGTAGATTTTATTTTTCCACAGCAACACAAGTGTTGTTCCATAGTGACTTATTTCAATTAAAGCAAAAACCTGTAGAGCATAATAAAAGCAGTCGAATTTTTTTAACCTAAGGGACATTTTCATTCTGTCCTATACTGTTGTTATAAATGCACTTTTCTCAAAAATGACTTACACATGTTAAGCTCTGCTTGCAATGATTTACCAGATTTATACAGGTGGGTCATTTTTACTTGAGTAATTCAGGGTGAGTACTTTACACCACACCAGAAGTGGAGATATTAACTTTGGAACTTCCAATTGTAAAGCAGTAGTTTTTTGTTTATTTTTTTTGCAAAGGTTGTTTCAGGTTATGTTGTGGATGAAGTTGCTGTTAACGTCTGGGTGTGTCTGTCAAACGTTTGTTTGAGTTTGATCTTGTTTCAGCAGGTTCTCCAGCCCTTGGAGGCAAGGCATCGCAGTTTTGCCACACAGACATGCCTTTCTTCGTTGGACATGTGGGAGGAGCCCTCAGACTTGCTTCAAATCATGGAGCTTGTAGTTAGATCCTCACTACCTCACACCAAAATATTAATTTTCCCCTGAAATGTTCTGTGTAAGTTTAGTTTGAAACTACAGCAGTATGTGATGCTAAAAGCAGGGTTAGCAGATGTTCTTATTGAATGTCTTAAAGTCATTGTTCGGCAACACGATGACCAAACCACAGCTCTATTCAGACATACAGTACTGTGCAAAGGTCTTAGGCACCTGTGGGAAAAATGCTATAAAGCAAGGATGGTCCCAAAAATAATGCCATGAATACTTATTAATCAATAAACCTTCTAAAAAGTGCAGTAGACAAAAAACCTTGATCAAATCAATATTTGGTGTGACCACCTTTGCCTTTAAAACAGCATCAATTCTCTTATGCAAACTTGCATGCAGTTTAAGGTAGAGGTTGGTAGGTTCTTCCAAACATTTTGAGGAGCTGGCCACAGTTCTTCTGCAGACTTTGACTGTCTCTGCATGTACTCCCAGACTGACTTGATCATATTGAGATCAGGGCTCTGTGGGGCCCATACCATCTGTTGCAGGATTCCTTCTTTTTGCTGAAGATAGTCCTGTATGATTGAGATTGGGTGTTTGAGGTAATTCTCTGACTGCAGAATGAATTTGGGATGAATCAGAAACCTCCCTGATGGTAAATAAGAATCTACCTGTACTTCTCAACAGACTGAAATTGCATGCCTAAGGCTTTTGCACAGTACTGTAAATCCATTGTCACCATTGTTTTTGGATAGGATTTATTAATAATTTATTAATAATTAATAATTATTTATTAATTATTTCAGCAAATTTTAGTATGAATCCTTCTGTGTTTGTGTAAGGCGTGTAAGAAGTGCAAAAACACAAGTGAAGCTATACTGATAGTTTTTACTTGGTTGGACATTCATGTTTTATTTTTTGCTTTAAAATGCCATTGAAATTTTCACAGAATTTATGCATAACGTGTCACAATTCTAAGACGTATGACATGCAGTCTCTTAATGTTCAAGCTACAGTGACTGTGATCCTTTGATCATGTGCCCAAAAATGTTTTTTTTTTTTTTAAATAAAAGCTGCATTCAGTTTGGACAAAAGCAGTTGTGAATTCAAATACCAGTAATACATACAGTAAAATGTTATTATCACCATAAGTAAACAAAACAGGAAAAAAGTCAACAAAATGGGCAAGAAAGTGGGCAAAAAAATGGTTAGCAAAGCAGGCAAGAAAACAGGCAGAAACTGCGTCTGTGGCAGAGTTTAAGAAAAAGTATTTAAAGCTGCTGGATTATTATTTTTCATTTCTGAGTGTGAGCTCATGTAGAGCGATCTGTAATACAAAACAATAGCCACACTGGCACCTCACACTGCAAACAAAACTGCAAACAGAAGTCTGGTCAGAACTGTTTATAAATCCATTTATAATATTACCTACTGCAAGCATAATGGGAAATGGCATTTAATCCATAAGAGCTGCAGGTTCTAGGGAAGTTTGTTTACAGTAGATTGGTTCACAGGGAGGAGTTCTATATAGAGGCACGGACAGAGAAATGCAGAGTCAGATATTGTCAGGCTGTCGCAGAAAAAGAAGACGTCATGCATGTCTGTTGCTCTATGCACACGTATTATGAGGGTGAGATGTGGTACTGGGAGGGATTCAGGGTGATCTGAGGTGGTGCATCTGCCCGAGCAACTTTACTTTCTCAGCCCCCTCTTGGTTCTCTTAGAGCTAAAGAGAGAAAAAAGTACAATAATACAACATTTGCATGTTATTAGATAACACGGGAATAATTCATCCTATGTTTAGAGAATTTGTCCCATCCATAGTGTACTTTTGTAGCCTGGTACACAGGGCTTCTGGGCTCCTAACCAGGAAAAAGTGGTTAATGATAATGGATGGATGGATTGATCTATAGAATTTGTTCTTAGCCAATAGATGCACTGTCAATATTTTCCATTGCATATTTCAGATTTATATAAGCATTGAATTTAAAATAAATATAGTTGTTTGTTAATATATTTATTTGTTATTGTTGTTAGTTATTATTTTCCCATTGTTATTAGCAATGATGAATTATTACTTGAGTGTTTGGCTAATTAAATAATGGTAATGTAAGATTATCAAAATTCCATAAAACAATCATGCATGTCATTATTTATAGTCACAGTTATGTCAAAATACGTCAGGGAAGGTGTAATATGACATAAATCTGGTTATTTTATATAACCTAAAAATCAACCACATTTTGCTTTAACAGTGAGAATCTTTCATAAAATTAATTGATGCCACCAAACTGATTAAACATTGGGTAACATGGGATATTCTGAGCAACCAGTCAAGTTACAGCTGACATCCATTTGTGCTTTAGGCTTCACGTGCCAGTGGTTAACATACCAAGACAAACATAATATTTGGCAATCGATACATCTAGTTTGAATCGCCATAATACTGATCTCATGCATAGCAGCACTGGGCACATGCCCATGTCATTTGGGCAGGCATTCTTTAAATGTGGTGAGGGAAGTTGTTTGCAGTATTAAAAGGATTTTTAAGTGGGTGAAAATGTTTTATGCTCCATTTGACGTGACAGTTCTTTCACTGGGCTCATCCAGATTTGTTGAATTGAGTACTGCTGTAAGTCCTTTGCAATTTTGGTGCTAAAGTGTAGAGAAATGAACTCAGTTCTAACTCCAGTAGTTAGCTTTGGAGCATTTTGACTGCTGTCACAGAGTCCTGACACAACAACAAATGAGCATGAGTTCATGTCCATGAGGACACCTCAATTTTGCATTGTTTGGATGTGAATGTAAGAACTTTGAACAATTCATTGCCTGACACCTTAGACACATTATGGTATTGATCAATCAGTCTGCCAACTGCCTGTTTGTCACCTTCCATCTCTGCACCTGGAGAGTAAAAAGTCATGCTGGTGAAACTGGTCTCACTAGGAACACCAGTGAAAGTCTGGGCATGCAAAAGCAAACCGCTTTGTGTAAGACTGGCACTTAACTTGCCCAGACAAGACGGTTGAAGGTGAAGACACTAGAGCACAAAAACAAAGAACACTGAAATTTTCTTGGAAAAAGTGAGTGTCAAGAAGAATCAAGTGTATAAAGTATATAGGATGCCTGTGTGACTGTTCCTGCATGTCAAAAGCTATTGTTTGACCAGCATCTTTGGTGTGCCTCCATGCAGCTGTTCAGTTTGTTGTTTTATATACTCATAACATGCACAGTGGCTCACTTGCCTAAAGTGGCGTTCCTCTGAGACGTCTTTATTTAACTCATGCCTTTGTTTTGTCAGATCCAAGGGGTCTTATTTGCCCAAACACAAAGCTATATCATCTGAAGGTCAAACGACAGCTGATGGTGTGAATCACTCAAGCAGCTTCAAGTTTCTGATGGACGTCTCATAGACTAATGATGACTAATGAAGTGAAACTATCTCTTAGATACTAATAAACAGATCTTCGTATGAAAATACGCAAACAGTCCTATAGTGACATGAAGTGTAAACTAATCTGGCCTTTAGAAAACTCATTTATTTCTTTATATGCTTATTGGGTAATAGTTTTGGATTTCAGCTCACATAAATTAATCAATGTTATTATTTAACTACAGTGTTACTATTTATTAACCTTACAGTGTTACTATTGCAGCAACTGACATGCCTTGTGATGCCAGACTTGGGTGCAAAGACAAAGTAGTCTGCCTGCGGGAGTCTCCTGAGGAAGGCCACTGCCACTATATGAGTATCATTGTCCATACTGTGTTCTGCTCCATAATGTCTAACACTGAAGTTGTGCATGGTAACAAGCTTTATTTCTGTCATTACACCCTCAAAGGTTTAGACTACAACAGCAACCTGGTGTATTTTCCTCTTTCAGCTTCTCCACCATTTTAATTTCAGCTTGGGCCTTTCCAGCTGTCAGTCTGTTGTGAAGAAAGCTAACCTCACCCTACCATTCACTCACCCCCCTGGCGATCACCAAATCAAATCACCTCTGAAAATACAGCCACACCAGCAGCCATCTCTACCAGCTCTTCCTTTTCTTTCACCCCTCTGACTTTAAACTGTGCACTGAGTGCATGTGTGTGAGCGAGTGAGTGAGTAGGCAGGTACCCTGCCTTATACACTATGTTTCCTGGACAAGCTCAGAAAAACCATGACCCTGCATTAGCACAAATGGTTATTCCTGTTGGACAAATGAGTTCCCTGACATTTACTGGATTAGAAACCCAGTCCTCATGTCAACACATTTGATTAGACTGCCTAGGACATATATGAGGGCCGAGCATAGACTGCAATCTTGAAGTCCTAGGCAGTCTAATCAAATGTGTTGACATGAGGACTGGGTTTGCATGTGGCTACTAGCAGCAAAGAAGCAACTCGACTTCTATCTGGCCAACATTTAGGATCCCTGCTGACCAGGGGCTGCTGGCTTGACATGCAGTGCTCTGTGGTTAGATGGGACAAGGTTCAAATGAAGATGAAGGTGCCACTCACGTTTTCTGATGGTCGCTCACACGGTTCCTCAGAACATTGATCTGCAAGCAAAAAAAAACACACATCACTGAGGGTTGCAACGCTTGGGCTATGTTAGTAGCTTGTGTAAAGGTGCTTGCCTCTGCAGGTTCATGTGTCTGGGACAGTATCTCTTTCCCTTGTAATTCCACCACTGTCACAGATTTCCCGAGAGGGGTGTGGTGTCTAATTTATTATTTCTGAAGTGCTCATAAGAACATGCTACTACAGGGATTATTCTCTCCATTTTCTGGCAAAATGTGGTGATTACTCCTTTAATAACTCCAGCAATTATTTCTTTATTTTACTGAAAAGAAGAGCAGTTTTTGTTTTGTTAATGAGCCCATACTTGGCAATGGGAATGAGATGAAAGTGCAAGACCTCATTGTATGCTAGTCACATCTGACATCCACATTAGTGATATTTGTGCTATTTGCAGCTTTTGCTCAGACAGAATATTGAGCTGTCTTTCAGAAAGCCAAGGTTTTCACACAAAGCAACCAGGAGTTAAGGGCCAGAAAATGGATTTGAAATACAAACAGCACCTTCTAATCCTATGTTTTGTGTTGTTACAGATGGTTACGGCTTGGATGTTGTTACAATTTTGTGGCACATGAGAAAAAGAGGACTGCTGAACAAGTGGACCTCAAGCCCAGTGAACACAGTGCTGTGTGAACAAGATCAGAAGTCCCACAATCTCACAAATAACTCTCTTAAATCTCTATTTGTTTATCAGGGAAAAGAGAGCTCTGCAACAAGTTCTTGGTTCTTGGTTCTTGAAATGTTGCACGTGACAATTATTTTGCAAGTTTTTCCAGCTTTTATGCAGCCACTTGCTATCAATAAAAACAACAAATTTTACACAGTGGTATGTATTAATCTTTTAACTGATGCTTTTAATTTAATCTTTTAAGGAAAAACAATCATTCATTTCCATTTTAATTATTTCTGTTAAGTCTCTCTTTAGTTACACTCATTGTTTAAAACATGCTCTCAGTTCACGTGACAAAATTTCACAAGTTCACATGTAACAAGTATTGCTGTTGCTTTACAGTTTAGCGTAAATAGTCTGTGATGTTATTTAGGTATGTATGTATGTAGTAAAAGGAGCTGATTTTTCATCTTATCAGAGTTTTATAGGAAATATATAGTTTTATAGTTTTATAGGATCAAAAGTTTTTTACGAAAAACTCTATTTCTGTTATGAGACATATTTTAACTGACACCAGATTTAATTTAGAAAGCCTAAAGCAGCAGAGTGAAAAATGTATTTTTGAAATAAGTAGTTTAATATTCTTCAGTGGGTGGGAGTGTGCAGTGAGTAGTTCTCCCTTCCTACCATGTCTTGCACTACTGTCAGTGTTTCCTCTGCCCTGAAGGGACCTGTGGTTAGCAAAATGTATGCATGAAAGGGGAAGATGAAGTAGCATCACAGTTCTTGCTTGCCTCATATTTCTGCCGTGTGAACTTGTACTGCAGTTCAAATTTCTCAGCCTCTAGCAGATGCATCCATTGCCACAGCTCTTTTGCCTTTTCCCTGTGGGGACAAAGGAGAAGCATGACATGACATGAAGTTAGAACTGTTTGGATATACCAGAATTCCATATGCAATACAATTGTTGGATTTCCTCTTGGGCAAACATTTCACTCTTCTTTTTAGGTCCTTCTTGTAGTACCAGTGACCCAGTAAAGTCCAGAATAGAAAAACTGCCCTCACCTGAGCTTGTCTTCACTCAGGTGGTCTATGTTGAGTTGTTTGCGCCGATCACTGAGGATCTTCTTCTTCTTCTCCCGTTCTGTCTGCTTCTTGCCACTCCGCCTGTCCGTCTGTGCAGTCAAAGCAGCTTTCAGCATAACAAAAAATCGGACCTGTACTCTCTGTGAGCATGTCTGGTGGGGACAGCCACCTACCTTCTGCATGTAACCCCCAAAGTGCAAACTAGTTAGGGTCTTCTTCTTCTTTGCATCATCCTCAGCTTTTTTCTTTGCCTCTTCTTCCTCCTTCCGGGCCCTCTCCTCCTGGCAAATTAGCAGAAATGCAACCAGTTTGCTTCCAACCTCTGGGTTCAGTGGCCAGTTTTATTAATGTTTGAATCTTAACTTCTGCTGTATTACATGTGACCAACATATCTACCCTAAACTGTAACCCTTAGAAATTGCCCAGCTTCTAAGATTAAAAAATGAATAACTGCAAGCAGCTTTACACTGTAGGTTGCTTTGGAGAAAAGTGTTATGTGAACGAATAAATGTAATCCTACAAGCGCATGGCACATGGCAGTTACAGCCTGTACAGGGGATAACCCCAAATCATAGAGTCATAAACACCCAATATGGACAATTAAGAGTCTCCAGAGTATTTGAAACATATGTCTTTAGGCTGCCAAAAGAAACCCACAAAGGGAATATGCACAGATTTAATCCCACAGCTGAGGAGTTGTAAAGCATCACTGGTACCCATGACCCACCATGCTGACCATGTAAAATTATCCTTTAAATAAATATATTAACAATCATGGAAATTCATAAGGTGTGTACACAACTTATTTAAGTTTTTATCCTTTCTGTCAAATAAGAAAACCCATTTTAATATTTTTGCTAACCAAACACAAAGCCCTGTGATGTGGAAGACATGACTGTTGTTGAAAATAGTGCCATATTTTAAGAATGACCTTCTAATGACCCCCAGACATTCTTGTGACTATCAAGAGGCCTTGATAACCCCAAAAGCCTTAAAAGCTATGACACTATAAAGGGCTGCTGATAAGCAACTAGTGATCCTTTATGCACGAGCTATTTCATAGCGATATACCTCCACTCGCTTCTGCCGCTCCTTCTCTCGCTCACTGCGGATCCTTTGCTGTTCCGCTCGCTCTGACCGACGCCTTTCCTAGGAATGGGTTTGGGAATGAGTGTTCAGTCTCAAAAAATGGAATTGTTTCCCTCCACCCACTCCAGTATGTACTAAATGTAAGTAACAATGGTGTGAAAAATTAAGTCAAAGAATAAGTGAGCCTGCCCTGAAATTTCCTTGCAGGGTTTAATAAAGTTTGATCCTATTCTAAATACAGGTTGTGTATACCACAAATGAATAATTTGCTGGCAGAAGCTAACAAAATTCTTATAAAAATTACACTGTAGTCAACATACTTAAAAATGTAAATTAATTGAAAACACCCAAGAGCAGGGAATCATTTTGGATCATCATCAGCTGTATGTAAATCACAAAAGCATCAGCTGTATGTAAATGTAATATCATCCTGCTTTCCCTTGCAAGATGGATTCTTTGAGAAGATGATTATCTGTCTTGGCTACCTCTCAACAGAAAAGTCACAATCATGTATCAGTAACTTGATGTTCTCTATGCCTCTTATTGCAGTTGAAATGGAAATGACTGGCATTTTATGAAAATACGTATAAGTGTCGTTATGAGCAGAGCTGCATACAATTCTGTCCTTCAAACTGATAAGTTCCTCCTCCTCTTTCTTGCGGCTCTCAAAGTGGGCTTCGATCAGGGTTTGCAGTTCGTTCAGGTCTTTCTCCATGCGTTTGCGGTGGATGTCCTGTTTTAGTATACAGCATCAGAGCCAAATCTTTTGAACACATTACCTACTTTCTCAAAAACACCTTGCAGTTGTGTTTGATAAAAAAAATCTCTTACGCAACAAATTTACTATAATTCTTACTCCTCAGCTATACTCACATCAAAGTCAACTTTCTCTCCATCTGGGATCTTTGGAGGCACCAAATTCGGCAACATAAATGGCCTGAAGAGAACAATTATGCTATTCATCTACATTACCATCATCCATCACAGCCAACTCTGTGTGTACGGTTGTAGCTTTATCTTTTGTAAGTAGTTCTGCAGATAGTAAGTGAGCTTAATTAGCAAATGTACATTAGATATAAAAGAAAATCTTTTTTCTAAGGCCTCTTGGACTGTGGCCCTACAATACTATCGCCATATTTATTTAATAATGGTTGACGAGACAAATTTTTTACTCACTTTGGTTTTGGCTTTGTTTCTTTTGGTTCCCCATGAAAAGAGAAGAAAAGATTATTCATTTACCTGCCATTTTGTAATTTAAATGGGCATACAAATCACATGACCTGTATGTGCCAAAACAATGTATAAGAATTCTTAATGCCACCTTTATAATCTCTAGGCAGGATACTGTGGTCTGATTTCTTTAAACAGTCCTGAATATTAATACTGTATTAAATATGCTGTTTTGTTCTTAAAACCATCATAACATTGGTTCTGTTACCTTCTGCTTCCTCTTGTTCTCCTCCAGCATCTAAAATGGAAATATGATGTCATTTTTGAGGTCAAGGAATGGGCAACAATTCCCATGGCTCAGGGTCAAAGGGTGAGATAAGACAGACTGAAATAGAGCACCTATAAGAAAGGAGCAGTAAAGTGGGCTGGTGGCTGCTGGGGTAGAAGGGTCTGTTGAGTGAAGATTGTTAAGCCTCTGACTGAAAACAGATTAACAGCACCCCTTTCATGCTTTCCCAGTAAGGCATGGCATTTGAGGAATCTATGTGTGTATGTGTGTGGGTTGTCTGTCATGTGGCCCTGAGCACCCAACAGCCACCCACACTTAATTTCACACTTAAATAGGTCCAGACTACAAAAATGGAGCATAGAGGGTATCACATCTGGGTTTTCAAATCAGTGTGTATTAACATTTTGTTAAAAGTGATACAAAGTGATGCAGTGATTTTCAAGAAAGAGTATTCCACTCTTTAGCCCACAAGATCGCAGTTGAATACAGAGTGACCTGTCTGAGGGTGCAACAAAAACAGATAGAAAAGAAAACAGTTTGTGAGTGAAATGGACAAGGATCAAGACCAGGGAAGGAAAAGGGCTGGGTGGCAAGGGGTGTGACTCTATTCTCACCCTGCCCATGCATGCCATTGCCCTCATCTTCAGAAGCCTCTGCCTGGTCATCTGCATCAGAAGTGTCACATCAGCAATGTCATTTTATGATAAAATCACAGCCCATCTCCCCACGGAAGACAAAATCAGGGTCAGGAAGTCAGCTGCACTGCAAACAAAATCTATATAGAGGAGAAACCTGAATATCGAGGTTAACAAATCATTAAAATGTATGAAAATACATGATGTAAACATAACTGACCTAGCTACATATACTATATATTGGCTACAACACACTGTACACAACAATGAAAATTAAAAGAAAGAGAGTTGTTAGACATCACTGGACAGTATCAGTTTCCAAATTATTCAAACATGTTTGCTTTCCAAAGCAAGTCTGGAATGTGTCTGCTGAAAAGCAATCCTGGACGATCATTAAGCAGAGCCAGTCTTGATGACTCACTGCATTTTAAAAGATGACAGCTCCCGACATGCATAAATCTGGCAGCCAGTGGGGTGTTGGTGCAGACAAGATGCAGGATGCTTTAGATAGGAAGATGATTTGTGTTGGAGTCAGAAGTGTGCCATGACAGCCAAGTATGACCAAGACCTCAGGGCATGTGAGTGGGCGTGTATGTAATAAAGCGAAAGAGTTGAAGTGAGTGCGACATTAAAAAGCAGTTACAAGATTTAAGGTAAAAAGCTTTTCACAATTACACCTTCAGTTTTGAATATCTGGAGTGTCCACTCTCTTCAGTTACATGACTAGCCTTTACATTTTCTTGCCAATATTCAACAATAGAACATCAGCTGTGCTTCCTTAGTGTTCCTTTAGCATCAGGGCGCCACCTATCGCACCACAGTGCAGACAAGCAACACAATCAGTACTACCTTCTGCCTCAATTTCTTCCTCCACCTCGTCCTCCACCTCCTCTGTGCGAAGCAAAAGTTAGAGAGCATGTCAGCTGCTAGAGAGTACCCAGCACGCACATGGCAAATCACAGAAAACAGAAGGGATAACACACTTATTAATAAAAGCAGATATTAGTTGGTTTAATAATTTTGCATAATTCTTATGTTTATACTTCAGTATGATTTTTTAAATGTAAAAGCAATACCATTAATCTGAGTGTGCATGTGAGTGTGTTTAAAATATAATCTTTAGAGGTTTTGCCCAGCTGCTCATCTTCAACCTGTGCAGTTCAGCATAAAACTTCCATGAACCCATTAGTTTTCAGTGCAAGAAATACCATGAATATGACCAACTGTGAAATGCTTCAGAATGACTCAGAAACTTTGGTCACCCTCAGAGTGACACTTCATGAAATAAAGAAGAATTAGATCCAATCCAAATTGATCTGTGCATTACACGCATGACAGTTTGTCTTTGTTGGAAAAGTGTTGGACTTTAACACAGCATTGCTCTAGTTCTATAATCTCTCAATGCTCCTTAGAGTAAATAAATGATGGACATTTGTGCCAGTATTACAGTCTGTAAACATTCCTGATGACTAATAAGGTAAGTCCAGTATTCTGTGACTGTGCACTTTACTGTTTATCATGTGGTGTAAGTTTTCTGGTGTCAATATTGATGCCACAGGCATGTTGGGGGCATCGCTGCAAATGCCCATGAACTGAGGCTGAGCTGCTTTTTGCTCAGTGTGAACTATTGTTATTGTTTCAGCCAGTCAGTTACCAGTTACCTGGATAGATAGTCATCTGTTTTTTGTGCACAGAACTCACAAATTAAAAGACTGTCAAAGAGTTGCCTCATGGATAATTCCAAAAAAAACAGGAAAAAAAGAGATGTAAAAATTCCAACAGGGGTACACAAAGCTTAAACATGAAAAGGTACATTATATGCTTAAAAATGTACCCATGGAAACTAGCTTGTGTCGTATTATGTAAGAGAGCTGTGATGTTGAGGGTTGTATTCATTGTTGGGGAAAACAGGTTGGATAACATAAGTCAAGCATGGTGCAAACCCCTTAGGGATTATTATGGGAAGAGGATGGAAAATAGCAGAGACGCCACGAGCCACTGCTCCTGACAAGTTCAAACACATCTACAGCGGCTGAATCCACTGCAGAGAAGCTGGGTGGTGGTTTGACATGAACAGCTGCCATAGAGGCTGCGAGACCCTGACGCCGTGAGAACCCACAGCCCAGTAGTGTGTCCGCATGTCCTCAGCCGACAGCATGAGCTGGATCTCTGAACTGGACAGGTTGCTGGGGTCTGTGTTGTAGGAACACCAACCACAACTGACATTGGATAACACATTCTTTCCATTACTTTAGTGATGTGCAGACTACCATTGCTTTTACCACCGCTTTACCACAAGACTGTCACATGCAGCAACACCAGGAAAAATGTGTTTTCCCATGCTTTTCCCATGCTTTTCCAGTGCTTTCATTATGAACGTACCTTCAGCAACTTCCTCCTCTTTTTTCAGGCACAAACATGCAGAGAAATTGAAGTTAGCATTCCACACGATGGCCTACTGCATAATGAATAAATGCTCAGCTTAGGCTGTATGTCACATAGCATTAAACTGCTGTCACAAACACCTTTGGGTTTATATTTTATTTGGTGACAACATTAATTAAAAAGCTGTGTTCACCATGACATCTGGTCATACCTATAAACATATTGTTCTAAACGCTTGTGCAGGCAATTATGAAATACAGGTGGCTTGGGTATTTTCCATTAATTTTCATTTTAAAGTATGTTGACTACAATGTAATTTTGTACAAAAATTTTGTTGTCAGTTTCTACAAGCAAATGATTAAGTAATTTTTCCAGATTGTGAATAACTTCATATTGTCCATAACAGTCGGTTTTGACATATGGAAACTGTTGCATCATGGAAATATTTCTCATCATTTGACTAATACAAGATATATATTTTTTGTAACTGTGCTACTCGTGTTACCATTTAAGGAGGACTTGTGTTTTATATATATGCATGAAATAACATCTATTGTATCATTTAATAGCTTACCTTCCTGCTCTCTGAAAAGAACGAAAGGTACAAGTTAGAATTAATTTAATATTTTTTAATTGTCATATATAAGAATCATCAACCAAAATAAAACTGCAAGAGCTAAAGTTTTTTTTCTGTTTTTTTCTATAATTCCAAAAATGCAAATACTACTTTTTTTTAATTGTGTTAACTATGTATTAGAGTCGGTTGACTTCAGTTACACTGAAACCATAAGGGAAAGTTTTACTTACTCGTATTCTTCCTCGTTGTCTGACATATTTAAGTTTAGATCTATAACCATAGAAAAAAAAGGTACTGATATATTTGACCGCATTAACATTTAATAAAGACTTTTATTTTCTAGTTCAAATCTTAATTTAATGTTACTGTTTATCAGAAGTGTCTACTCAATACCAACACCTATATTATACACTTTTTTAAAATACTGCATCTTAAGTCAAGGCATACATTTAGTGTTTATATCATGACCTCATCTATTCATACCAATGAACAATAAATATTCATTTGCCTGTTTATAATTGTGACAAATGAGTTAAAATTTCAGATTAGCACTGAATCAATAGTGAATTGTCTATTGTGTACTATGGATACGTTTAATAATGCAAAAAATATTTTTACAACCCAGTACTAAATACAATGAATACAATAATAATCTCATGCAAAAACACAGGATGTCCACTTTTTCACTTACTGAATACTGTAGCAGACACCTACCTTTCAAACTAGAAGAGTGTTGTGACAGGAGATGATGAGACACGGTAACCAACCTCCCCTTTTGTCAAAGCCCATAGCCTTATAAGATGACCAGTGGTCAGGTGACCCTGTCTTGTTCTTAAGTAGACAGAAGCACACAGTACAATGGAGAGAGGGTGCAGAATTGCTCTGGTATTGTGTTTATTTTTAACTTAAGACACTGATTGTGCACCTCCCCCAAAAAAGGCCAAAGGGCTTTTCATTTGACTGCTGGTGCCCGAGTCAGTGATCTCAGTAATAATGTGCCTTTCACTCCTGAGGGCCCCCTTCCTTTTTGTTGGAGCCATGGAGAGGAAATGAAGCAGTTTTTGGAGTGAATAGGCAGCTGAATCAAATACAGTAAAAAAAAAATAAATCAGAAGGATACATTCCAGCATGAAGTTGTGTAAAAGACAAACATTTATTACTTTATTATCTAGTATCTTCATTAAAAGCAGCATTAAACGTCAAGTTCACTCCCTGAGAATCCTGTAAGAACTATAAGAAAATATTTATTTTTTAATATGAACAGGTCGTATTTATAGCAAATGACTGATATGGAATCAAAGAGTAAGAATTAAGTCTTGCTTGACTTTTGAATTTTTCTATGAAAATGTATGATCCCTAATAGATTATTTAGCAGACATGCAGAAAAGAATCCAGCATACGTGGTGCCATATTTGTTTTATTGGTTCATGCCTTTTATTTAAAGAACCACTTGAATCGGGCAACATGTATTTGTGGGAGAAAGAAATAAAATTAAATTACAGCGGATATTATTGCAAGCGAAAAGGCTTCCAGCTAGAGAATTCAGAATAAAAGTGTTCAACAGGGACTTTAAAACCTTCAAGTCCCTTATGAAAAGCCTGAGCATTTGAAGTAAACTGAAGGAGAAAACCTGCACAAAACATCAATAAAAAGCTGCCCATCTTTCCCACTTGTGTCCGTTGTGTATGTTTCCTTTGCAGCTGAATCTGTAATGAGGAAAATAAGATCTGTTACTAATTAATAATTACTAATAATCAGTTATGAGTCCCTGATTTATTAATGCACTTACAGTTGATCTACAAATTAAAGCAGTAGAGCATCTTGACCAAACATGCTTTATGGCCGAATCCACTGCTGGAACAACATGGTAAATCAATAGCCACTGGAGCCTGAATAAATATTAAAAACGATAAAGTATTTCTGTGAAAGACTCGATTTAGGCCTACAACTTTCTACATTGCTCTGTTCCAAATTATGTCTACATCTCACTGCCTTCCTTCATGACACCAGGCCACATCTGGTTGCCTACTGACCAGACCAAGTTTCCCAGATTCTCTCCATCTCTCCCCTACTCTCCATAACTCCTATCACCTCTCCTCTACTCTCACCTTCTTTCTCTGGCTCTCCTCGACTCTCGCTGGCTCTCCCTAACTATCCCCAACTCTCCCGGGTTGCACTATGAAGCATCAGTCTTTCTCACTTATAGGTTCCAAATTGTGGCACGAGCTTCATCTGACCATTACATCTTTTCCCAGTCTCCTGAAATCCATGTAGTTCTCTTAAAAACACACCTTTCACACAAGACCTTGTTCAACAGCATTACTCTGACGTTCTGCTCTTTACTGAGCATGTCTTTCATCCTGTGCTCTTGTTAAGAGTTTCAGTTTTGATTTAGTATGTTTAATAGGCTCACTCACTTCATCTAGGACCGGCATCATAAATGCAACAGTAACGTAATTTATTTATCCTGACTCGGTGAATTGTCTTGTCTGTCAGATGAGCAATAATAATAATACACAATAAATGGCACTATCACAAGACAGCAGTATTAGGGTTTCCAGACACTGCATTTGTGTTTGACAGCACGGAGGAGCCTAGGTCAAATTTTACAGAATATTCCAGAGCTTTGGAACAACTCCAGGATTGTGTCACTATCCGGTCTCTCTATCCATGTCACTTGCAGCAGAGCTTCAGAAACACACTTAACTATTAATAGGCAAACAGTTAAGCTGCTGGGGGGAGGTTGGCTGCCACTTTTATCTTTTCACAGCAAGCCTCGAGTTGACTTGAGTTGAGTTGGACATGCCTGCTTCACCACACCCTTCTCAAATTCTCATAGCCCAGCAGTGAGTCATAGGGTCCCTTTGTTTTCAGATTCTTGGACTCACTACCATTCTCACTTTTAAGTCCATTTTTATTTGTTCCTTTAAAATCAGGCACATTCATTTTCCAACCTACAGGTTAATTATAATAACAGTTATAACGATTTTCATTTAGTAGTTGTTTGGTTTGGTTTGATGCTTAACAGTACAACTTACACAGCTAGCAGTTCTTCTATTTCCATTTTACCCATTTGTACAGCAGGGTATTTCCCAGGGTTTGGTTCCAACCTTCATTAATGAATCAACTGTATGTTGTCAACTAATTCTGTTTAATATGTGCAAAGTCCAACTGCAAATGCTTCAGATCCCATGTAAACAGCATAGCAGCAATAGTAAGCTCATGAAAGGTATGATCAGTATCTGTTGAGGCACAAGTTGGAACAAAAGCATGTGTATAGAGCCAACTGCTGTGAAGAGGGTTGAAGACAGCAGGTATAAACCATCATTACCTGGGAAACATCATGACTGAACAATTTACAGTTATACTTAAAACATCAGTCTTTTGGAATTATGACTGCTTCTTGACCACTGTGCCCAATCTTTTAGACCACAGCCAGTTAGAGAGAGTAGGCGAAGGATTGCTTTAGACCAGACCATGGCACACCTGTGTAGGTTTGGATTTTATAGTTCTCTACTTGTGGGGCCTATTGCTGGCAGTGGACTCCTCCTCCGCTCTCTTTTCCCACAGCCACCGCTTGCTGGCAATGGAGGAGCTGTACAAGTTCTGTCAAAGAAATGAACATCAGTGATCCCCGCAACACAGAAAATCTCTATGTGTTCATTCAGCTGAGAATATAGGTAGAATATAACACATCTGAAAATAACAGGTTATAAACATGCAAACAGGTACACCGTGGATGATCAGTTAAATGCAGTGGACGGTATTTTTAAAGCAAAGCCTACCCAGAGGTTTATCCACAGGTCCACATTCTGAATTCTGATCTCAACAATATTAACATCATAAAAACGTGGGTGATAAAATGAACTGCATCATTAAGCACCATCTGCATCACCATCTTACAAACCATTACATTTAACATGCACATGAAACGCTCAGGCTTGGAAAGGAACATGTGGTGACAAATAGCTAATTGGAACAGAGATGAGACTGAGGCCTTTTCTTGTGAAAAGTAGAAGGAATTCAGAAGTTGTGATCTAGAGGTGGGAACTGAGGCTGAAAAATGAAGTTTGGAAGGAAAACATTTTAATTTATGAGCCTTCTGAGACAATTCAGTCCTATAACCCAAAGATAAAGACTGTAAATTATGGACACCTGCATGAGGATTATGGTTTCATGATTATTGTCTAATTTTTTGTCAAATTTAAATTAATTCACAATTTTAATCAAGCAGTTTTTTAGATTAGCAAGAGATCAGAACAGAGCTGTTTATATTGCTACAGTATAGCAATATAAATATACATTTAAATATCAATATACACCACATACAGATACAAATATCAATATATAAATATAATCAAAATACTAAAGACATGCAAGCATTTAATTTTGTTTTTTTTTAATTATCATTAAAACTCTAATGCTGTTATCTTGAATTACAAAAACACTCACTTTACAGTGAAATAAATTACCTCACTGTTTTTGCCCATAGTCTCACCTTTACACTCACAGCCTGGGGCTTTCTCAATAAACAAATGAAAAACATGGTTGTTTTATTTTACCTGATCAAAGTACAAAAGCCATAGGAACCTGGTACAATTTAATTATTGAGTTCTTGTGAGGTAAATGTTTAACTTTGGGTCCCTTGACCAGCCAAAAGACTGTGGATACATTATTTCTTGATTTGAGATTAACTTCATACTTCGTAAGTAAAATAGATGACCCATATCACTAACTGACAAATTCAAGTTTAAACCCGAGACTTCAATGAAAATGTTACCTAGTTTTATGCCATTTACTTTCACCACAGGGCCTGCAGATGACATTTTTTCCCACAGCTCAGTATTTACTAAAGCCACATAAAACTATTCAAGTATCTCAATAGTAGGAACAATAACACAATACCTGGATCTTGTCACCTTTTATTTTTCACTTAACTGGCAGGTTCTGAATCACTGGTTCATTCTACAGCCAAATTATAAAAAATGAAGTATAAAATGAAGTATAAGCAAGATTGGTAGTGCAGTTTGAACATTATCATTCAAAATTCAGTTACTCCATTTTGGTGCACTATTAATAGTAAACACTATTAATAATAATAAACACTATATTAGGGTTGCTGAGTTGTGCTCCATGGTTGCCCAGAATATTTTGTAGTTTGTTTCAGGTTGTTTGATTGTCATACTGTACAGTTTAGTGTGTGTCGCACAGTTTTATATAGTTGTTAAAATGTGAAATCATTTTTAAGCACGGTAACTAAGATAACTAATAGCATTGGGTGTGTCTATTAAAAGCAGATGTTTATGCAGCACAGAACAATTGCATTTGAAGTTCAGAACAATACTGCCACATGCAGGAAACTACTGCTGCAATGTTGAAGGGTTATTTAAATTATAGCTATAACTAAGGGGACAAAATAGAGATATGCTTCCCCAAATAAAGGCAAGCCTAATTTTCCCCAATATTGTCTGTAATACCATTAAGTAGTATTGCAAATGTGTTTTGCCTCCACCCATCATTTCTATCAGGTGTTTCTCCACTCAGATTATGGGCAATCGTGCAAAAGTCTGTTAAGCAAATATATCATTTAATTCTTTACAAAGAATTTGGCTTCCCAGAACACTTTCTGAGTAGTTTTTTTTCAAATATTTTCTTCTATATTTAAAAATAAATCATCAAAGTGAACAGTTTTTTTAAATGGATGTTATCAGGAGAATTAATACTGTCTGTAGACACCAGATTTGAGCAGTTACTTTTAAATTAACTACATTAGTACTTTGCCACATTTTGGATTAAATAAAAATATACTCTTCCCCCACCGCATGCGGGTAATACTTTCCTGAAAAATCCTTTGCAATCCTTAGAAATATGAATTGAATCTGTAATGACCATTAACATGGTAAAAATTTATGAAAATAAATATTAGCAAAACCCCATCATCAATCACAAAAATATCTCCAAACCCCATCTTAATGGGGGGGACACAGTTACTTCAATAATATTTATTCTCATAACACTACATCACAAAGCAGTTTCCCTTCATTAATTGCAATATAATACTGTAATGTTTGCCTACCTGCACACTTTCAGTTCTTGTAGCCATTATGCACCATATACACAAAACATACATGTGATGCTTAAAGCTTAGTGGTTTGAATCCCTAGGTCTATGCCTTATGACTCGCCATCCAGAAAGCCCACTTCTTGTTTGGAATGATAACCTTGAAGCACTGGTGTAAGTACTCACAAAGTTGCCCGAGGTCCAGCGTATGCCACTCTCTTGGTTCTTCAATGAGCTACGCTGTGGACAGTCAACCAAAAACCTACATCACACTTGGCTTTTTGGCATTAGCCTATGGTATGAGATGTTAAAATGAGATTCATGCATGAAGTTGGGGAGAAAACATTTGTATAAGATAGCACTATAATATTAGCATTAGTATGATACATTTGCCTGAGGAATAGATTTTGGGACTCTGGCATGAACTTTGCTTTACCAGTGTTACATGTCTGTGTTGCTCCTGCTGTTTGGCAGTTGTTTTTCTGTTTTTCCCCTGTCTCTCTTCTGTTCTGTATCACAGGTGGTTTGCTCCATCCATCAATCATCAACAATCAACCTATCGGAATGTGCCAACCGATGACCTGGGGGCAGGTTTTCCCCTTGATAAGCAGCACTGCGACACCCCAGAAGTTAGCTTTTTGGCTCACTTGTTTGTTTGCTGGTTTTGCTACTTGTATTTGGCTTTGTTATATTGTTACGTGTCACTTCTGGTTTGACTTTGTTTTGGCTTAAGGATTCTGGTTTTGGATAGTGGATTTTGTCTAGTCAATTGTGTAAATAGTCACGCACTTGATGTTACATTTTTCACTGGGTTGTTGGCTTGGATTGAGAACAGGGTAGTACGTGCTCGTACCTACATTGTACTTCACGTAGGGTTGTACGTATTGTTTAGACACCTTAGGTAAGTGGGCGGGTGCCAACCCCTGTATTTTCTGTGTTAGTTTAGACAAGCATAGTTAGGTAGATATATATTTTTTTACTATGTTAGGAATAGGTAAGACACTGAAAATACAGATCAGGTTAGTGGCAACTTTTGTTTCTTTCTTTGCTTAGGCACCGTCCAAGTTCTCTATCCAGGTTAGCACGTTTTGTTTATACATACTTGTATCACGTGTGTCTTGTATCATACACTGAATGAATTACAAACCACCTATTTCACTATTTTTGTGTGGGCTGCTTGTTGTTTATGCTCCCACTCCGCCGCCTAGACAGGAGTCAGTAGTGGGGGCGTAACACCAGTGATGAAGATAGGATGTTTACCTGGTCACCCTTGTCTGATTCCCCATCCACCTGCTCCTTCTCAAACAGCTCTCGCTTCCTTGACACCTCATCTACTAGATACAATGGCCCCCTGGGGGTTGTGGGAGATTTGATGATCTCCGATTTCTAAAGACAGCAACGTATGCAGTTAGTGGAGAAGTGCAATACGTCATTATCCCACAAACACCACTGATCATTATTTTAGTTATCTATTAGTAAAGTGTTTGGAGCAAATTATGAAGAAACAAATCATAGGAATACAGCTGTTGTTTGCAGTCTTCACTCAACTTTACTGTAAAACATATCCAATTTTAAAATAGCAATAAAGTGTCTGATTTAAAGTAAATTTGGAAAAAAAATACATTAAATTATACAAACACAAACTGAAATATATCTTGTGTAGCATGGTGCCTAAACAAACCCAGGAGCAGAACACCTCTCAGTTTGCATGTTCTCTCCATGTCTGTGCGGGTTAACTCTGGGTGTTCTGGTTTCCTCCCACAGTTCAAAGACAGGCATTTTGGGTTAATTGGACCCTCTAAATTGCCCACAGCATGTGTGATCAAAGTCACAGAAGGCCTCACCTGTACAGCTAGTGCCAGTTTCTCCATTGTCTCCTGGATGCTGCGTGAAGAGAGCCTCTGTCTCGAGCTGTGAGGAGGAAAGCAGAGTTGGCATCTTCTTTTCTTAAGGCATTATTATGACAAAAGCCCACATATGTGCATAAACATAATTCAGCTGTGGACTGAGAAAAAAACTAGTAAAAATGATTATGAAAGTGAAAACTCACAACACCACCTGTACAAGCAGCCCTGAATTGTGTGTTTAAATGAGTGGCATGTAAGTGGGTTTGTTCTCAGATTTTAGATGTTGCTCAGCTGCATGACTCACTTTCTTTTAAAGGGTGATTGCTGATCATCTTCATGACTAGTGGTCTGTAACAGAAAATCATAATCCTGCAGTGATACCATACATGGCTCCGACATTATAATACACCACAGAGTCCTCAACTTACTAGTGGGATTGAAAGTGTGTTTGTGACTCGACTTAATAATACACCATTCTGTGGCGAGAAATTTATTTTATTATCTTTGATTAACTTGAAAAAACATTAAAATGAAGCCTATTTACTAATTGCTGGAAATGAACAATATCTCATCTCCACAACCTATTTTAATAATGGTCACATGCCACAAAATGGGTGCATTGTTCATCTTCATTTGGCCACTTTCAGTTTGCTTTATTATGTATACAATCAATAAAGCAAAATAATAGCTGTGCCTCATTTTATTAACTGAGCAGTTTCTGTATATGTCTCTCATATATAATCTATTTATAGTTTTATAAAAAATAAAGGCATAATCTAAGAATTATTTTTAAAACCTTTATTAACCTTTTATTAAAAATTTAAACAAATTTAAAACTACAGAAATAAAAAAGCAAACTCCACAAACTCCTATTCAATGCCTACTGTTGACTGATTGAGCCTATAAACATGAGCAGCTTTAATCATCCTGTGATTGATCACCAACACTAATGAACATCAGGCATATGCTGTAAAAATTGTGGAAATGAGATTAATTAATTTACTTTCCCACTCCAACTCTGGGTGTATTTTATTGCCTACTGATGACCACATGCAGACACTGAGGTTGTGTTCAATCCATCTTAGACAAATTTTGAAAATGGACAAGCGAAGAACATTCTATTAAATAATCCAAAAAACGTGAAAATGTGTAGTTCTAAGGATTATTACAGGAGGACTAGATGTTTGAAGGGAAGTAAATTGTAAATTAAAACATGTCAGTTAGAATCTTACACTGTACACATTTACAGAAGAGAATCATCTGCTTTCTTACCATATTGTTTTCTATGTTATTTGAAGAATTTCTGAAACTTGCACTGTTCGGTGTTCAGCAGAAAAAAAGAGTTAGTATTCAGTGGCACTGGATCATAAATGTAAGTATAAGTGCAAGGTGAGCTGCAAATCAGATGTTACAGTACATTTCTACAAAAGTCTGTCTATATATAATCTTTCAAGAGCAATGGGTGGTGTGGTTATTGAACTAGGTATGAAAATGGTTGGCAAAAAATAATATCCATATTTTTCCTATATTTTTGTCTATCTTATGAACCCATTCATTAATTTACCTCCTCTGAAAAGGGACACTTTGCTGCTCTTTTTTTCTCATCACCTGCAAGTGAAAAAATGTCACCATCAGGAGACACTCCTTACAGTATCAATGGTCATGTGGATTGCTATCAAAAGATGTCTACATTTAAGAAAAACATTAATCAGGTATATTAACACAGTGTGAAAGTAAAGAATTAAAATATATATATTGCTTAACAGGCTTTTGCACAACTGCCCACAAACCCAGACCTCTACACCAGATCCGCATTCCAGTGGGTTATACACCTGGGATGCATCACTCTAATGCACAAGAGCAGGAGCTGCTGCTGTAGTTACCCTGAAGGACCAGGCTCTGTAGTTCTGCCTCTTGAATGGCGTCTGCTGTTTGGCCGTGGGGCCCTCTGAAGGGGATGCCAGTGGAGACTCCTATGCAAATTACATATGAAATGCCTAAGTTGCATACACATATGGATGATATTTGATTTGAAGAACAGAATTAAAACATATGAGTGGAATACCAGTGTTAGACCCTAATGAAATGTTCAGGAAAACCTTATATTTTGCTCTCTAACAATGTTTAATGGAAGTGGTAAAACTTTAGTACCAAACTATGGTTTTATATGCCTGTGACAATGGATGAACAATTAAAGCCTACTGAACTACAATCATTATTAAAACCATAGCTTTTTAAGGGTTGCTCGTTTTTGATTTGCAAGTATAAATTGTTTTTTTGAAAGTGGTAAAACACAACATAAAGTAGCAAACTTTTTTATGTTCTGTACTACGCAATATTAATTTTGGCCAGTCCAGGGAAGATAAGTCTTAATGAGCTGAATTCAACTCATGGAGACCACTTGTACAGCAAGGAATGGTGGGAAAGTACTTGACCATTGCCTTCTTCCCTGAATGTCTGTAGACTGCAAACATGGGAAAAAAATGTGTAAACCCTGTACAACCTTAGCATTGCATGGACCTACAACTGAACAAACAGTCCAGACACTACGAGGCACAAGCATTATCCTATGTGCCACCATGTACATTTGTCAATAGAGCATTATTTCCAACACTAGATGGAGCCACAGCTACATCAGCAGAAAAGAAAGAAAAAAAACAGGAACAAACACTTGCCTCAGTCTGCTCTGGTTATTTCTCACCTGCTTTCTAAACAGCCATTCTCTCTCCCCTGTAAACTTTTTCTGGTCCCAAAACTAGCATAGAATTAGAGACAAGTCTTCTTTCTCCCTTTTTTCCCAAAACTCTTAAGTGGCTGCTTTTCAAGATGTTATCAGCATTCATTTTCCAGAAAGCGCTCATTAGTCTGAATTCATGATCGGTCATTCCACCGAGACTGGCCTTCCTGCTGTGTCAGAAGCTTTTCAATCTACTAAAGTAACCTTAATCCTTTCTGTTCTTATTCTTGTACATCTGTTGCATTGGATGTGGTCAACCATCACACCCTCCCTACCTCACTAGAACATCCGGCCTTTAAAGGATTTTCATTGACCTGGTCTGAATCATATCTATACCCATAGCTCTCTGCCAAACGGGGCAACTAACTTATTTTATCCATAAATCAAAAGCCTCACAGAATGAAATGACTCAAGTCTGTGCTTCCCAGCACATTACAGCTATTACAAAATCTTTCACCACAAATGTTCTGTGACATTTATAGAATCCACCAGTACTTCACAACACATTGTGCACAGCTCCTGGTTCAGGCTCTGTTATCATTCTCCACCCGAAGTACTGTACCTCCTGGCTGGTTCTCCAGCTCATACATCAGACCTCTGGTAGAGTATGCTATGTCATGAGTTGTTTTGATCTGCCAAAGCCTTCCTATGTATGTCCTCACCTCAGTTTTCTACTTTGGTTTCTTCCTTTGGCTGCTCGAATTAACTACTGTAATGGATAGGGCCTATCACTTGATAAATCCCTACACCTCAGCAAGAGCATTGTGCTCCACTGCCTCTGCTTGTTTTCTTGGTCTATTCATGAGTTGTCAAAAATCTAAAGCCCTTTATTTCTCTGTCTTGGTCCCAGTGTGGTGGAAAGAAGTCCCTTGTTCTTTCACAACTCTTGTTTCTATCCATACATTCAAGAAGGGTCTCAAATCTCTTCTCTTTCAGACATGTTTCTTTCACAGTCTCCTTATAGTTTCATAAATTTCTCCATCACTATCTGTTGCTTGTATCAACACATTAACTATTCTATCACTACCACTACCAGTATAGGCAAACTACTTGTGTAACACGCACCACCAAAATAGTGGAATAAAACAAACAAGCTCCACTTTAATCATGTATTGTCTGCTGTGAAATGCACTTTTTGTCATTTTGGAGAAAAGTGCTTGCCAAAAGCATACAGGAAAGTATATCTTTGCAGGGTTTACTTGTGTGTCTCCATTTTGACTGACGTCAGCAGGCACCTGCTCAGGGGATGCTGCCCTGAAGGAACCAGTGGGGCTCAGGGGGGAGGTGACCGTGCTGCTGCCACCAGCGGGCGATTTTTGGTTCTTGTTGAATGATATGGAGAATGAGCTGAAAAGAGGTTAAAAACACAGAAATGGAAACAAACAAGTCATGTCAGTGGCAGATATCCAAACCACTTTTAGCACTTAAAATCATATCATTGTTTGCAAGCACTATAAGTCATTCTTGATCCTGAACACTAGTGAGGCCAGGCCTTCATGACAGAAGAAAACAAAGGACAGGAGTTGCCAATTGTCACTTGCACTCAATAATAGCCCTTGAGGCTCCAGCTCAGTGACGTTTATAAGCCAATATCCATCAAACACCCTGTACTGGCAATTGTTTTTCCTCAATGGAATAAAAGTTCTGTTTTCCACATTTACCTTACAAACTTCCGAGACGTTTTTGTCGGGGTTTCTGGCTGTTCTTCTTGTTTAGACTCAGATCTTCTGTTTCTCTACAACCATAAGGAGGTTGACAGAAAACAAAAGAGAACATAATTTTACCAATTTTAGGGACATTTAGGGACACAGATTAGTACAGTTTATCTTCAATTTTCGGAATCTCAGTCAACAGATTTTGGATATTACGGACAGTCGCAAAAACATTTCATCCATAATATTGGAAAAAAGCTATTTTAGGCTTAATATAAAAGAATACAATTTAATTATTCCTAAAGTATTAGACATGATGCAGTGCCCTCTAGTCCCCTTGTAATGGGATTCTGATTGAGCCGTATCTGCAGTTTATTCATTGTCTTGCATGTTTATTTTAGTTACAGCAGTGACTTTGTTTCATTTTATTATGGATGTTATGTGGTGATTACACTATGTTACATCAGGTTATAAAAGTGTTACTAATGAGCACTTGAAGTGTTACATGTTACAATACTACACAACGCTGTAGCAAAAATATTTCGCTTTGATTAATGCTTTTGATTTTTCAGACTTTTGCCATATCTAGAAATGTCCTCCTCCCATATAGTCCAGAACATGAAGGTTAGACTATAAGCTGAAGGTAATCAGTTCAAGACCCAGCAGCGCTTGTAATGTTGAGCAAGGAAGTCAAACAAACCGCGTTTGGAAGATTTCCTGTTATGTAGGAAAGTTCTTACAACTTGAAGTTTTTAGGAGGAAAACTGTCAGCTTCACAGCAATCAAGTGATAATAATAATAATCAATAATCAACTCAAGTGTCGAATGACCATTTCATGTAAATGGGTTAAATGTAACACATACTGTATGTACAAGTGTGAGTAATTTAATACATATTAAACATATAATAATACAAAATAAAAAGTTAATCACTTTTTAAATTTAATCCTCACTAAATGTGATACAACCAGCACTTTTAAGGTTATTAGCACTGACTTTCTCCGAAACCTGGCCTTTCACTTTTTTAACGAGTCTGTGACCTCAGTGAGCACTTGGTGTCAAGGACAAGAGCAGAACCCCCCAGGCCTACAAGTTAATGGCAGTCTCTGTAGATGATTGATAGCTGTGCTCAGCAGGGGGTGACAAGTGACCACAGCACAAACAAGTTCTTTCTGGCAGGATCAACCTCTTACCAAAGACCGATGAATTTGGTAGGGCTAAAAAAAGAGATATTTTTATCACATAGTTCACATGTTTTTCGCTTCATGATCTATTCCTTGTACCTTTGAGAGTATAAAATTGTATAAATAGAAAAATGTAAGAAACACATTAAATACAGTATTTAAGTGATTCTGAGGACAAAAAGCCATAATAATCATTAAACTGCTCACTGTAACCACCTTGACTGTAACTTCTGTGAGAACTTTTCTGCAGTAGAGTCCAAATCACAGTGGCCTGCTCCATGTAACTATGAAGCATCAAAATATTGTATGCAAAACAAATCCAAAGCTGTATTTATGTTCTTAAGTATGGAATGAAGAACCATATAGCTAATATCATATATTTAATGTTGGGTGTTTAATGTCCCTACATTGTTACTGGTTTCAGACCAGTTACTCACGTTACTCCCTTTGTTGTTGGTGGTGCCCAATTCCTTTGGGGTTGTGTCCTGGTTCTGCCTTTGACCCTCCTGCTCCTCCGTCTCATTCTCTCTATCCACCTGTTTTTGCTGACCAATCTCTACACCTGGCCTTTCTGTGCCCTGCTTTGCTTCTTCCTCCTGATGCTGTTGCCTCAGTGCCTCCTCCTGGCGCCTTCTTCTCTTCTCCTCACGCATCCGCAGCATCTCCACAAAGTCTAGCTGGGCTTGTTCCAGGCCATCATAGCTGTCCTGAGCACTGAAGAGAAGCACCCACATTAAAAAAAATCAAGTACAAAGAGCAAAAATGTACTGATCTTCACAAAAAATTTGCTCATAGGTCATCTGGATATTTAAACACACACACACACACACACACACACACACAGACAAAAGGACATTATTACTAAACATGCCAATATTGGAACTAATGAAAGACAGGAAGATGAACTATCAGATCCCCAAAGCCTAAGGGGAGAAGGATTTTCAGTAAATTGAAAAGATTCAGTTCTTCAGCACAGAGGCAGAAGTTACAATGCAATATAAACCAGTCTCTGCCAAAACTAACAAGATGTTTCTCATTCTAAAATGGTTTAAAAGGCATATTCTGGAAACATCTCCTCAGTAGGCCACTCTGAAAAAGTATTTGGGATAAATCAAAGTAAGTACCTTGCCAAAGGGGATTATCACAAGAGGTGATGTTTGAACCTGGGTGAGAGCAACAACTCTAACCACTTCACCTCATGTGGCTCCCACGAAGGGTTTGATGTACAAATTGGCATTGAGAAAAAGGCTGTTTTTGACTGGCAGCCTATAAGATTGCAACTGGAGCCAGAGTGTGGAAAAGGTCCCACAGGATGTCCACATAACATACAGTAATACTTATTTTTTTAAATGCTGACTAGAAAAAGCATTATGAAGAATAATAGCAATATCCAAGTGTCCAAAGGGACTGAACGAGCTATTTTATTGCAGTTTAGGGTCATCTGATACCCTACAGCTTCAGGTTACTATTGTAAAGACTTAGTGTTTCAGTAAAGTTACACAATAGGTCTGAAAATTGCACCATTTCTAAATGCATCAGCATCAATCATTCCATATTCATATAGAAACACTCACACACAACCAAGCAATAAATATTCATATACTTTAAAGTAACACATGCCACCACTTTACACCCTGAGATTTTTAATAATGTCTCAGACACAAAGAATGTTGGGGTAAAAAAGACTTTTACTCTTTTAAGGGTCACAATGATGCTACTGCACATAAAGTGAAGGTAAATATAATCATATGTGTCTGTGCTGTAGATGCAGGTCAGGTGGAAATATGCATGTCCCAGAGAATGGATGAAGGTCTGTTTACTATACTAACTGTATGAATATTGCTCAAGCACCTTCATTACCTATCTGGCCAAACAAGATCTAGAATCTGATAAGAGGTGCAATTGTGCTGCTAAAGTTGTCCAATGTAGGAGGAGCCACCGCTGGTATTCAAAATGTGGCTTGCAGGAAAATTCTGGAAATTCTATGTCCACCTACTAAGTGTAGCAAATCAAGGTCCTCAGAAAAATATTATTGACAGCCAAATGACCAGTATAAGTTCTCTTCCTTATGCATGTATGAAGCAGCAGGTGGCATGCTTCTTAAAGCAGTTTTTAAAACACTTGAAGGACCGAGGTTCAAATCCCACATTCTGCTTGAGGTGCTTATCCTCAGTTCACATAGCAATAATTAGACAGGTTGAAGGAATAAATCACTGTAAGTCACTCTGGAGAAAGGCATCAGTTACATCAATAAATGCAATTCAGACGTTAAGTCTTATGTAGTCAAATAAGATAGATGGTATTGGGTTGGGCTGGCAAAGTGACTAAATAATTATTTATTATCAATCAGTGAACACATGTGCTTTCATGTGTTCAGAGATGCCTTATATCTGATCTATAAGAGTTATGACGGCAATCCTATAAGGCATCACTACTAACTTAATATATTGTGGATAAGAATTAACCTACTTGTATATGTGATATTTTTCTATGTGTCCCTGACATAAGAACCTGAAGGGTGTGTGTGCATGTGTGTATGTATGTATATATATAAAAATGAAATATGAGATATGAAATGGAAAGTGAAGGAGCTTGAAACGAAAGCATGTTCATATCCTAGAAGTCCCTGCTACAGCCTTGAAGGAAACAGTGCAGCCAGATAAGAGTGGAGAGCAGAACAACAAGAGGGGTTCTAGCCCAGAAGTTGGCTTGTTGGCTCTGGCCTTGGTGGCTCTGACCTTGGGGTCTCTGCCTCCGCTGGAACCGAGTTCCCTGCAGAGCTGTCATCAAACTCAGCTGTGCTGCCGTGGCTGCGGATCTTTCTCCTGCGCTCCCGCTCAATCTCCTCCTCATCCTCCACTGTCCACTGTCGCGTCAGGCTGTGAGGAAAATGAGTCTCAGCATTGTTCTTCCCCCACACTCTATTTTGTTTTATCTTTTTCAGGGCTCCAAGTGTGATGTTCTCTGTGTTTTCTACTACCTGTAACTGTAGTTCACATCTACACCAATAGTTAGCCAGTTCACTAAATGATAGCACTGTTATCAAATGCAAACCATAAATTTTAAAAAAAAAAAGTGGAAATTTGACCTTTGGCACCTTGAGTTGTGCAACAGAAGGCCATTTATACAGTGCTCTTCTCCACTGAAACCAGAACCATATGAAAGGTATTTTCTGGAAGCAGCTTTGCTTTTCCTAGCTTTGTTCTCAAGGGTTTTAAAAAGCGACAAGTTCAGGAGGAGAGACAAGTTAATGTGAACCAAAACATCCCCATGAATAAGTAAGTTTTAACCACTTTGAAAACAAGTTTACGCAACACTCATAAGCAAAGTGCACTATAGCATGAGGGCAGTACTTGAAGTTGTTGGTACTCACTGGTACTCACTTACTTCTAAATTTTGCTCATTGAAGAACAGGGGGTATTTCCTGTGTGCTCCTACTTCCCATAATACCCCAGTGCTCATTTATACCCTCCGTTGACCAGATTATCTGGCTGAGTTTCTCTCCCAGCAACAGCCTGCCATAGTAACATGGCTATTTTTCATAACAGCCCTCATAGCTATAGTTCATTACCTACAGTGCACTAAGTTAAACTACAAGTCGGCGTATGCTATGCTTTTGTAGTATTTGTTCAAAATTTGTATGGCTTCACTAAAGAAATATATATTGTAAACATGAGATCTCTATGCATCTTCTATTCACTTCAGAAATTCAGAGTTTAATACTTAAAAGTAAGCAAATACCAACTGATATGCAGTCAACAGATGGATAAGGTAGGCGGCAGTACTTATTATTTCCACTCCAGGCACTGCATAAGGCAGTTATCTGTACACCAACAGGAGAAAAGAGTATAAACAGCACCATGTTTTTAAAGTCCTGGTGAAGATACTCGGTGCCAAGTGTAAGTTTACTGTACAGCTAAAAAGCGAAATATCTAAGGACCAACTAGCAGCAGAGAAGAAGAGACCAGCATGGAATGGCAAACATGCAGATGTGTAAAAGACAGCCTTGTCCTGCACCACTCTTCCGTGATGTATAGATAATATGTGGTAATGAACCATGAAAGTGCCCATTCAGTAGGAGAGGCTTGGACACAGTAGGGGCTGAAGCTAATGTTCATCTCATTAAAAAAAATTATCTCTTTGCCACAGTCCAGCTTTCAGAAGATGCCATCCCTGTAGGACAGTTGAGTGCTTTGATCTCATATTTTTTCATCTATGGGTATGAAAGACACAATGATTATATAAACAGTATGTCATAGAGGATGTATTTTTGTTTAGTGAACACCAACAATTTCACTTAAAAAAATTAAACATGGTCTATGTCTATATTTACTTGTTTGCATAACTTGTGTTCTTGTTAAAGGGGGGACTGCAGTGCTGGCAATGAGGTTGATGGAGCTGCTGCCTGTTGGTTGAGTTCAGAGGTTATAGGTTTCAATCTAACCTCCTACCATCGTACTCCTAAGCAAGGACTTACCCTAAAATTGTTTCTGCATTAAAAAGATACCTGGCAGTATAAATGGGCAGGTAATTGCACACAGTTTAACTGTGAAAGTTGCTTTGGAGAAAACTGTTAAGAAAGTGAATAAAATTAAACCATAAAGAAGAAAATGTTTATAGAAGGACTTGCAGCTCTATGCTTCTAACCCTACAGAAGCATCATACTGCACTAAGGGGGCGTGGAGTTGATGGGCGTCTGGCTCACCTGAAATACAAACACATCGTCCCCTGTTACACCCACACTTTAAATGCAACTATACAGGAGAAGCACGAACTAGACTGACTAAAGGCTACAGTATGTTGCACCTGTCACTGGTCCAGACAACATTTGCTGCTACCAGCAAACTATTTAGTATTAAATGTTAAATTTCTGCAGTGAATAAACAAAACCAGGACATGTTGTTTATATTCACAGTGTATATTTACTAAAGTTTCAGGTGAACGTTGGAAAGCAGTGTGCGTGAATGTGCAGCGTAACTTAGTGCAGCGTGGGTAATGAAATGGAGCTATGAGGGCTGTTACCAATAATGGTCAACAGGGGGCAGAAAAGAGGATGATGGGAAGTTACCATAAGCAGGAAACTGCACCGGTTCTCCAAAGAGCAACACATACCAATGAGCACCAATTCACCATCTACCACCATCCATCTAGTATCGTTATTGTAGCATTAAATCTACAGTGACTGTAACGCTGCCAAATGACATTACACACTATGGTAGTTCATGGTTATTTTTAAAAACTGCTACGAATCATGGTAGATCATCACCGGTTTTGATATACAACTGTGTTAATAATAATAATAATAATAATAATAATAATAATAATAAAGTGCATACACAGTGCTCTGAACCTGGGAAGGTGGTATTACATGTGCCCGTAGTGTGTCCTGTGTGTGTGTGTAAATATTGAATTTCCATCTGCTTCCTTATAGTTAACTTACAGTTATATTAACTGCAAATTCACACTTTTTACATCATAAACTTGGCCGTGCACAATCCATAATCATTTTACAATATCGGAATTATTACTTTTAAAGCGGACCGGACAAAAACTCCTGCACACCTGCGATACGTCATGTATTATTACATCCGCACGTTTTCTTCCCGAATGTACAGACATGTCTCGAGCCACTGTCTGCCAGTCAGCACAGGTGAGGCGATCTTACCTGGACAGCGCCGACCAGTTCTTGCGACTGATGGACATTCCGAGTGTCCGCTTCCTGCCGCCGCCACGCGCGTACTGCGAACCGAGGCGCACGCACCTGTAACCCCCAGCACCTGGGCAGCGCAGGGCTCACGTGACCCGCGCCGTCGCCCTTAAGGCGAGAGTGGTCGGAAAGTATGAATTTTGCGATTGTCCAGCTCGGCTGTAGCATATAATTCGACTTCTGTAAATGAGCTTCTGTAATTCATGTTTTTTTTTTTTGTTATTATGAGTAAGTTTTTCCACTTTATTAACGACACATTCATGTTCTAAATAGACAAAAAATAATGAAGAGATGAAAAGGAAGAGCTTGACAATTGGATGAATGGATGAATGTACACAAGTGTTATTAATAGTTACAAGTGTTAATAATGTAAATACCAAGTAATAGTTTCCAGTCAACTTTAAGGTTAAACAGTGACAGTGGCCAGATTATTTAAGAGTGGATTGTCACTTATTTACAGTGAGAAGAGCAGATGTGGAATGCCTGCTGGGTGACACCGAGTTATTACTGTGCTTACCGTGTTGTTGGCTGCCACACCTTCTCTATAAACTTCACACTGCACTTTGGCCAGAACAGTGTGCAGTAAAATGTACAGCAAATAATGTGAACCATCAAAGGAGGTCACTGTGCTCAACACTGACAGGTGAGACACCTGAAGCCATCCCTGTTAAGCCTTTACTGGTGGATTATCATGTGAATTTGCAATGAAAATATGGTGAAAGTGCAGCTATTCAAGACGAGCCTTCAACATGGTGGTGTGGGAACGGTTATCTAATCGGTCAGGCATTAATTTATATCCCCTCTCACCTGGGCAGAAGAGCATAAGGTGTGTGACAGCCTTCTGTGAAGTGTGTGTATGCTCCCCTTTTTGACACACACCTTCAGTCACCAGCTGTAGCGTGTTAACAGCTGAGAAATTTTTAGTGTTCAGGGCTAAAATCTCTCAATGTAGCTGTGTTTTTGTCTACATGCTTTCTTTGCTGGTTGGTGACACTGTGACAACAGGCAGCTAGAGTAGCAAACATTTGCATTTTTGCTCCTTTATTTCAGGTCATAAATCCATGAAGGACATGAGATGCAACGGAGGAAGTACCGGTAGTGACAAAGCAAATTTAACACGTGCACAAAATAATCCACCCCCATCATTAACACACAATGTGTTGGAACCTGAACCTGAAGGATGCCAGTTTAAGTCCTGGTAAACCTATCTGATGTAATCCCAAATCATCTACCTGTTTGCACACAATGTCACTTCTGCGTCATTTTGAATGACAGTATTTATGAACAACACAAGGCGACCAGGTGAATGAAGAAGACACCCAGGTTTGTAAGAGCAGGTTGGGCTGTCTTGGATCTTATCTATGTTGAATTACTCCATTATCAGTCCATTGAGCTGTTTGTGTTTAAGGTAGGATTGTCTCCATTATCAGTAGGGTTCATGACAAAAAGAGTGAGTCCATGAAATGCCTTTTCTGGTTAAAGCAATACACCAATAATAATAACAATAACAATAACAATAACAATAATAATAATCATCATCATCATCATTATTGTCATCAACATCATCTGTTTTTGTCTCTCATTTTCTGAATATGTCAACACTCTTTCTGTGTGTCCGTTTAGACACACAATGGCATTGTCTGAGAGCAGTTTGCAGCACACAGGGGTGTCTGATATAAAGGCAGAACTTGCAAGGGACCACATTTCCATCAAAAATATTCACCTGACTCCTGCATAAATTAGTGTGAAGGACCAAAAACAAGCAGGTGTTTTCTCAGTTGTACTACTTACATGCATATTTGGGGTTCCAGACATCTTTTGTGCAAGAAGTTCAGTTACAGGACAGAGTAAGTAACAGACGAACTGGAATGAGAATTTTTGCAATGATTTCTTGTTTCTTCAGTGCACTGGCAGTTCATGCAGGTTAAATTCCTGCACGTCACATCAGACACTAGCTTTCTTTGCCAGTCGAGCCTTGATCCCATAGAACCCTCCTCTGCCATGCTAATCCCCTTGCTGCCTTTGTTAGTTCTGTTTACCTTCTGTCGATAAAAGCTACCGTGTTGCTTGGTGGAGCATGAAGGCGAACAGCTGACACTGTGGGTAGACAAGACCAGGCCCCAGCTGGTACAGTATTAGACAAATGTTTGAACACAGACACCTGTTGGAAACTGCTTCTTTTAGCAGGATATTTGGTTAACAAGATTCAGCAGAGGGTTGCCCAATATGTCTTCCCAGCTTTCTGTCAGTTTCCATAGATTAATGGCACTTCAAGGTTGCATTGTTTTCACTCTTATGTCCAGTTTGTCCAATAAAAGTATGGCTCAGGTGGTTCAGATATAGTCAAACTTCTGACCTGATAGTGCAGTGTTTGAGCCAATGAAACCAGTGCACAAAATGGACCCAAAGCAAATGGATGCAAATGCAATAATTTTGAGCATCACTCTCAGATTTCAGTCTGGCACCACAGTCACCTCACAAAATACTGGTGCCCCCGCCAGCAGTAGGGTTTTAACCAGCAATCCCACATGTCATTGGGATATCTCTCTATAAGCTGACAGATTGCTGAAGACTCTCAGTGGACGTTTCCACATGCTTGTTGTTCAGCTGCTGTGGCTCAGAAATTGTCTCCGAGAGGTTTATTTTGGTGAGAGGTTTGGTAACACTACACAGCTTGCCCGCCATGCATTATTGAGGTTAGGGAGACTAATGTGACTGATCAGATGAGGGTCCCAAACAGCAGGCCATATGAGCCTGTATGATCAGTCTGGTTTGTCTTAACCATAACTTAACTCTCGAGACCTTTATTCAATAGAAATGTGGCAGGACTTGAAGTGGGGAGTTCATAGAAGAAAGTTGACCAACATCACTGAGTTGAAGCAGTTTTGTAAGGAGGAATCAGCCAAAATTCCTCCAAACCGATGTGTGGAACTGATCAGCAGTTACCATAAATATTTTGCTGAACTCATTCCAGGTAATAGGAGTTACTGAAAGCACAGCTTCACATACTTTTTCTGACAAAGACATTTAATGTTGGATCATTTTGATCAGTAAATAAATGTAAGACTTTGTTTACTATTTATTTTTTGGGTTTTTAATTTTTCTTATTTTTATGATTTAGGTGAAGATCTGATCATATTGTACATCAAATTTTTGCAGATTCAGAAAATTGTAAGAAGACACTTTAATGTATTATAGTTACCTCCTCTTAAGAAGCCACTAGCTAAACACTGTTAAGGAAGCCAATGATAGAAAATCATTTGGGGGAAATCTGAAGACTGATTGTTAACAATTAATAGTGGCAATATATTTTGTGATCCGACACATATTCAGTATCATTACACCTCGGTTAATCAATAAATTACATTTGTTTCCTATTGCCTCTGGAGGGGTCCAAGTCAGTGGCATCACCTTCATGTAAATGGTCTGGAACAGCCCAGCAAAATTAAATTTCATTTAAATTAACATTTATCATTTAGCAGGCATTTTTCTCCTAAGCAGCAAACAACTCTGCATAAACAAAAGGCCAATTCACTGTAGACAAACAGTTAAGATGAGATTGTCAAAGCACAGTGTCAGTCAGTGTGTCCTATACCACTGTTTTTAACTGATACACATTATACTTGTGGCTACCTGTGAAATAAAGTGATCATAACAGACAATGAGACGCAAGTTTAAGCAGCAGTTATGAGGTCAAGAGAGAAGTGGGTCTGAAAGAGAAGGGCAAAGTGGGCCACTGTTAGCCATGCATAAACATTACAAGCCAAGTGCTCACACTCATCCAGACCTGAGGCCTGGGGATGATTTGCATGGAAGTTGGATAACAGAGCAAAAGGAAAAGTGCTTGCTCACAGAATGCTTTTCTGTAAGTATGCAAAACATGGTAGATGAGCTCTATAGCTACTGCTAACTTTTTTATTATCATAACTTGACATGGAAATGGGTTTCACATGTCTTATGTTACAGTCCAGTGGAAAGGGGAGATGAGGTAGTGTAGAGAGTTTTGGCATTTTCATGTGAACTCTAACCATGGTGTTCATGTTTGCCTTCCCGGCTGAAGGTGCAGCTCTTCACAGTAGTTTTAACTATGATTTTTTGGCTGGCACAGGCGGGTCAATAAAAAAATGTTCAACTAATACAGCTGGTTTAATTCTTAACATGTGTTTGACTGCTGTTTCTCTTCTGATTTTCCTGTGTTTAGTGAGATGCTATTGGACACACCCGTCCTAGCAATTTCCACCTACAAATTGGAGGTGGAAGAGTGGTTAAAAAGTGTTATTATAACCACATGGTTACTCATTTAAGCTCTGAAAAGCTGCAAAACCAACAGAGGGAAAGAGGAAGGCAGCAACAGTGGCAGCCTGTACCAGAAGGAGTTGCGTGGTGTATTTAGTGATAGTTGGTGTGCTGTTTATCTCCGGTGTTCCAGTACTCAATGGCCACTTGTGAAAGTGGTATTGAATCTCTTCAAATATATAAAATAGTCTTTCAAACCTATTGCTCTTTTAAATGATTGTAAATATTAAGCAACTACTGGAAAGGGGTGAGTGCCAATATCTCTGAACCATTTTTCTTCTGGTTTTTACTGTGGTTAGGGACCCAGGGTAGAACTGTATACTTTGTTTTTGTTTGTTAGACCAGTCTGGATAGCACAAAAAGGACAGGGAATTTTTGGCTGTTTTGCTGGCTTTGCTCAACCCTGGAGAAAAAAAGAAAAAAAATAGAAAACCAAGGTTTGGCATCTTTCTGTCTAGGTCTATTCTTGCTTCATTCCCTGTGTTACATCCCAACCTAAGGCTGGGCTATCATAGGTAAAACTGTGAGATGCTAGTATCCTAGAGGTTAAATTGATGGGAATGCCAAGATTGAATATGTTCAGCAATAAGCTTTCATCATAAAGGTTCTTTAAAACATGGCCGTCCAAAGCTGGCAAATACAATGCACAACTGTGTGTTTCATTGATCAGCAGAAGCTCACCCTGCATATCAAACTTTTCTCATAGAAAACATTTTATTGGCTAGAACACAAATATCTGAGAACACAAAGCACACATTTTCTTTTGTACACCATGCAAAACTAAATGCTTCATTGACAAAATAAAATCCTTAGTGTAGGTATGTTTTGCATTTTGCACAGATCCTGCTAATCCTTGACATGCGTGTATTCTAAGCAACAGAAAGTCGATGGGTTTAAAAAGCACTAGCTCTGAAGTTCATTGCTGCTGCTTTCGCTCATGATAAAATCACACAACGGACTGGATTTTATTGGCACCACAGCAGAGCCCTACAATGATTTCTTCCATAGTAAATCCACAGTGAAGCCTTTTGGGGCCTTTAATGAATCAAAATAAAACAAAGAAAAACTGGTGGCATTTTCATTCAGTAGCAGACAGACTCAGTGACTTTTTTTTCATTCCCTGGGGAAGAAAACACAGCAAAAAATTATATTAAACTTGTGCAACTGAAGGCACATAATATATCTGAGAAAATACGAGAGGAAAATCTTGCATTTTAAGTGGAAGGAGGTCAGCGTCTTAAAACAGCATGTTTCATCATTTTTTCTTTTGTTAAAAACTGAAATAGAAATGAAATACTTTGAAGCTAAGAAAATAATGACCAAAACGAGAGGGCATTCTTTGTTCACGTTAGAGGCCCTTTGTGAATTTGCAAGCCACCCTGGTTTAAAGAATATCAATACTCAGGTGCACACAATAAGCCCTTTATGGTGGACTTAACTGAGTCAATACCATAATTTAATGTGCTTTTTAATCATAAAAGTTGTTCAAAAGAAAAAGGGAGGTAACTTCTCGCATGTAATGAAGGGACATGTCCAAAGAAGCATGCATCAGTGTCAGCGAGTTCATGTCACATGGCAACACTCACTTGCTCACTGCTGCATCAAACATCTTCTTTCTCCCCTCCATGCCGGACATGGCCTCCACATTCTTCCTCCAGTCACTGTCCTCCACTGGCCTCTTCTGTGCAGCACAAAAGGGTGTGCAAGATATTTGTTAGAGCTGACAGTAATAAGCTTTACTTGCTTTACTTAAGGAATTGCAGGTCTAAGTTCTTGACTGGGGGGCTTAACCTGAATCTGTACAATATTGAATCCCAGCTTGGATTGTGATCTAGTGTTCCTATAAATATCAGTAAAAATGTAGTCCTTCAGCAGTTTTTTTTACAGCAACAGTCAAGTAGGAGCGAATCTCGCCAACCAACATGTTTTTAAATAATGAAAATGAGTACATTCCGCATCTGAAGTTCATAGGAACTCATATTTCCTTGTTTTATACAATGTGGTGTTGTTGTGAGGTTACTGAGAAGAAAAGAAATGTTATCTGTGAACATGTTCCAGTTTGGTATCTGTTTTGATGATGATAAAACTGCGTTAAAATTAAACTGAAAACTGACTGAGAGTGATGGAGGACAACAGGGTTTCAGATGTGAAGGCAGAGATAAAGAAAGAACATGGTACACATACCCTATATTCACCTTGTTCTGGCATCCAGTTTTTATTTGCGCAGCACTAAAATACTTCTTCCCAGAGTAACCTCAAGGTGGATAATGCACAACAACTGGAATTTCATTAGGACCCGACTGCAAAGCACCTAAAGCCAGGCATTTGTCTTAGTTCCCAGGGGCCCAAGTTTGGCAGTTTTTCCACCTTAAGGGTTTGGACAAGACAGTGAACGGGATCAGGTGGAAAACATTGTAGGTGTCAGAATCTTGGCTGGGTAGTTCGGAGCACTTTACAGTTTCTTACTTTGTCTCAGAGAGGCATGGTGAGCTCAGGGGTTCATTCGCAGTTAATATTTAAAAGCTTACATTTGTATTTTAATTGTCCCTCCCAATCTCAAAAGCCACACATCACATGTGACTCCCCAGTCACCTATAGGAAAACCTATCACACACATATAGTAAATAACAGATGTAATTTACAGCATCTAATGTACTCCTTGATGCCAGAGATTATGTGGATGTCTTCAAAAAACTACCTATAACCTTCCTACATTGTGTAATAACACATAGGCCTTAATTCTTCAACCATATTAATAAAACCTCTTGTACATGACAGTGAAGGAATCTTCTGATCCCCTGAACCTTTTGTTTATCATTAACCCTGAGATGTTTCTTCAGTCCTGAAGGTTTGAGGGTTAAACATCTTTCAGCATTCATTCCACACAAACCTGTTGCGCTGCACTAATCCCCTCATTTCCTTTTGTAGCTTCTGTTTACCTTTTGTCAATGAGAGGCACTGTGTGGGTCAGCGGAGTGCGAAGGAGACGCCCATGAGGGAACACAGCCACACTGGTTGAACAAGTCCTTTTCCTCTCAGGAGCCTCGACTAGAGAGTCTGACCAGAACTGCAAACAAAACTTCACTTCATCTCTGCGAGTCCCTTCATCCACGCAACCATCCCAATTATAGTCAGAATATGAAACCATCTGATTATTGATCGTTCATAGTTTTAAAAGTGATATTGAGGTTAATGCTGTCATTTATCATTTTTTAAAATCTTTTACCTGTTTTGTTATACAAAACAGTTAATTTTTGCTAAATTGTAATGACTGTAACTATCAAGGTCTTAAGGAGACTGAAAAGAGGTGAACTTCCATTCTCCATCCTCACCATATTCTACAGATGTGCCATCGAGACCATCCTGACCTCCTGCATCACAGTCTAGTGTGGGAACTGCACCGATTCTAACCAGGTAGTGAAGACTGCTTAGTCCATCACTAGGACTTCACTGTCCACCATCCAAACCACCTGCATCAAAACAGTGTATCAGGAAAGCTTGTATCATCACCAGAGACCATACTTACACCCTCCACCAACTGTTTTCACTGCTAGCGTCTGGAAGTTACTATCACAGCTTTTGGGTCAACACCACCAGGCTCAGGAATAGCTTGTTTCTGCAGGTTGTCAAACAGCTGAAAAGCATAGGGACTGACCACCACCACCACTGACCACTCCTTCCCACTGCACCATCAACACTGTTTCTACGATTCCTTTATTCTTAGTATTTCCTATTTATCTGTTTCTACTTGCTTACCTTTTTATCTACTTATGTATTCAATTTGCCCTGCATCATCAACATGATGTCTGTTTAGTGTACTGTGCACCGTGGTCTAGGAGAAACTACATTTCATTCTTTCTTGGACATCCATGTGAGGCAAAATGACCTTAAACCTTGAACTGTCTCACTTTTTATTTTCTGCTTCATTTCAGCACTATTATGTCTTCTCTTCCTCGCAGTGTCACTCCTCACTGTCATTATTCCATCAACCGATGCTACAATTATCATATCAATCTATCAACTGCAAGGATAATCATTTAAAATCATTTAAAGACACAGGTATGTGTTTGAAAAAATAGTAATATATGTGACAACAATAAATATGTGTGAAGTATATGTATAACAACGAAGTCCTTTAGGATCCACAGTAGCTTTTCTATTTTTCTGTCCCTGTACTACAGCAACTTTGAAAGCTAACTGTAAATTGTGTGAAGAACCTGGGATTATTAAGTATAAACTTGAATGGATCCTTCCTTTTCATGTAGTACCATGTCATATAGTTCCATACTGGTTTCCCTGGTTTTCACCACACAAACTCAAGTTTGGTCAACTTCCACAGACAAACACAGTCACCTATTGTACTGTATTCATAGACCAGTGCAAAGTGGCTAGCTGCCATGACAAGGCAGCAAAGGAGACAAACCTTGTCAGTGTCCTCCTTCTTGACCGACTTCAGGTTGGCCCTGAGGTCCATGGACACCTTGTGTTTGGAACCTAGTAGGGACCGCAGGATGGCGTCAGCAGACACCCTCACCCTCCGCAGCGTAGGCCGCTTGAACTTCCCCCTCAGGTCCAACACCTTGATGTTCAGGTCCTTGATCTGTCAGCAGAGAAGGAAGTCGCTAGGACGGGTGTGTCCTTTTGAGAACCAGGCTGGCTGAACCTGAACCCGAACTCCATACCTCTCGGGTGTTGAGCATGACTTTGGCCTCAATGTTATAACGCTCCTCATCCACCACATCAATCTTGGCGTGCAACTCGCGGCAAAGCTCCTGAACACAAGAGAACAGTCAGGAGTGTTGTTCAAAGACATAGTCACTAAAGGGCTGAACTTGCTTCCATTAAAGTCTTTGCTGTTTGGTTGAATTGTAGTTTTAATGCAGAAGTTCCAGCTGTCCGACTCTATCGTCTGAGCAAATGGAGTATTGTTAATAAATTAAGAGTAAAACTATGGGAAGACTTTTTCTTTACTTCTAAGCAGCTCTGAAGTCATGCCATTAGTAAACTGGCACAGTAACACCAAATCTCTCTCCTGAACTGCTTGTCCCAGTTAGAACCATCCTGAGCCACTCGGCACAAAGTTGGGGGGGTACATCCAGGACAGGACCTTCATCTATTGCGGGGTGGCCACACACTAATATAGAGTCTCTAGTTCACCTAAAACACACATCTTTTGAACCCCACATAGATAAGAGGAGAACATGCAAACTCCACACAAACCGAGCCAGCTTTGAACCTACACGAGAAGAGCCCAGACACCGATGCAGCAACGCTATCTGCTACACCCCCATGTAGCCTGGTGCAGGAATACTCATCCATCCATTACTGTTACTTGCTTTTTCCTGGTCAGGATCGCAGGGGTCCAGAGCCTGTTCTGAAATCAGTGGGCTATGAAACTATACCCTGAATCGAATGCCAGTACATCATAGGCATTTAAATACACTGTCAAAAATACAATAGAAACAATACTGCCGTGTCAGTCTTGTTTTACAACCCCAACGCAGAAAAAGTTGGGATAGTATGGAAAATGCTAACAGCAAGAATGAATGTATATTTACAAAAAAATGAAGTTGACCAGACTAAACATAAAATATTTTGTCCTTATATTGTTTGTGATGGATTACAAGTCAAAGTGAATTTTGATATCCCTGCTTTCTGTTTTTATTTGCATTTTCCATACAGTCCCAACTTTTTCCGAGTTGGGGGTGTATTATACATTGGTTTGCATGTTGTGTCCACGCCAATGCTGGTTTGTGTTTCCTTTCATTTCACTGCTCCATCTAACTTCACTATTTGTTGAGTAACTGACCAAATACAAACTCATAAGTCACAAGTGGAGATGTGGATATGTACCCAAAATGTACATGTGTATGTTGTGTCAATACACACCTTCACTCACGCATTAAATTTATACTTTTTTTGTTGTGTTACTGAACTGTCAGCATTTTTTTATATAGGTGGATTATGTTGTTTGTCTTTCTGGCTCTGTCTACAGGGTATCTCATCTTGTTCAAAGGTGCAGCAGGAGGCTTCCATATCTTTAATAATTATGCCAGCATCATAATGGTGCTCTTCCTAAATATAACTTTTATGGTTTTTTATCAAAATATGAACAAACAAGTCCCAAGTCCAGAAATGTTTTGACACAGTTATAGATTTACAGTATAAACAGTTTATGAAGATGTCATGAACCCCTTAGCAACTGAGCTTTGACAGCTATCCTCTCAAAGAAGCTGGCAAGAAATGTCAGGTTAGGTTTTTCATAAATTAATAAATGAAAAAGCAGTTTTGCTAGTGTTCAAGCATCAGTTACAGTACTGTGCAAAAGTCTTAGGCACCTGTAGGAAAAATGCTATAAAGTGAGGATGGTTCCAAAAATAAAGCCATGAATACTTATTAATCAATAAACCTTCTAAAAAGTGCAGTAGACAAGAGGAGAGATGTGGCTAAACTACAGTTCCAGGGTTCAGGTGAAGCTCCAGGTGAGTTGAACGTTCAAACAGTGGCTTCAGAGGAGCACATTAAAAACTGTTGAACAGTGAAAGATGAAGACCATATGATCATTGAAGACCAGGATGTGAGGGACAAAACCAGGGAGTGTTGCAGCCAGGTTACCTGGAGCTCAGCGAAGGACATGCCACTAGTACGGAGAGGGGGCACTCTCTCTGCCAGGTACCTCTCCTTCTCCTTCTCCTTCTCCACTACCTCCTGTTCCAGCTCCTCTTTTGCCTTGGCCACCATCAAGCTCTGTGCAAAAACACACACTCAGCAACACTTTCACAAGATACAGACAACATTTCCCCCTCTTTCCTGCCTTGAGACAAACCTGAAAATCACAGCGGACAGAGAGCGCCGCCTTCTGGCAATAAAACAAACTGCTGTTTTGTAATTCAGCTCCTCATAAGCTGAGTGATTGATGATTGAGTGATTTTTTGTACTGCTCTATGCAGACATTTAAAAGCTCAGTGGAGTTGCCAGTTTTCTTACCTTTAGCATGAGCTTGCGGGAAGCTGAGATTTTTGACTTCCCCTAAGGGCACAAAGTTTACTTTGAAATCATGTTTACAGCTTCTCAGATCAGCCCTGGATTCTACAAATTCAATCAACTGTTATGTATTTGGATTAGATAGGAAGAAATGCATTCACTTAAAGCAGTATTTTTGTTAGAATAAATGGCAAACTCAAGAACTACAGTTAGTGTTTTGATTTAGTTGTTTTAGGCCTTTTGTAAATGCTATTAAGCAAGTGATCTTTTAAAGTTTTTATTAAGCTTACCATATAAGATCATTAGCTGTGATTTTAATGCTATGTTTGTTTTAATAGATTCATATGAGAACAGGTACTACTGTGTTTGCTAAAGAAGGAATTAAGTTAGACATGAGTGTCCACCCAGCAGCAAAATAATGGGAGTGGATCTTACCTCTTGCCTGTAATGAAACAATTTTTTTTAATTTAAGATGATGAGAAAAACAGTGTACCCCCCCCCCCACACACACACATAAACAATGACATGTAGCTTGTTGAAATACCAACATTTCTGAGACAATACAAAATTTACAGCTTTAGATGAATGACTGTCTGAACCTGGGTCAAAACTGCAAATCTGAGTATCAACTGCATTAGAAGGATAAAGTCAAGAAGGGTAAATGACACTACTGTACTAATGCATTTACAATTGTTCCCTGAATATTATCATTTAGGAAAATAAAAGGTATTTATATTTATATATATTATAATTGTATTTGTATAAGCTATGCATTTGTTATTGTAGACAGCATCTAATATGTTAAACAGGTAATTTTAATGTGGCATCATGACAAAGTGAAGTGTTTTAAGAACGTTATGTTAGTCAGGATTGTAGATGGGCAATATTTCATTTTGGATTTACATCCACTTGTGGTAGAATTTCAGTCGTGTATCCTGTTAGACAGCTGATTTAGGGATTTGGTTGTAATGAACTTCCTGTGTACTGGATATGTTGTGAATGAGTGAGACGGCTGATGATGCAGAGCTCCTAGGTGGGTCACAAATCGACACATAAAGCTCTGGCACCATGTTCTTACCGTTCAGGCATCTTTGGAGCAGAGTCTCAATCTAGAAGACAAAAATAAATCCCTTTGTTTTTAAATTGACCCTTCTTAGTTTCTCAGCTGTTGGATGTACAGCCACATAAGAAGGATCATATTCTAACTCTCCTTCCCAAAACTGCACTTCTTTCACTCATGTTAAATATGGATGGCTGACATTTGCTAGTGGAACAAACCCATTTAGTGTTAGTCGATAAGCTGACAAACTGATGCTTTTCCAGCCCTGATTACGGTTGCTGGCCTGGTGGAGGAATCGTGACACATCTGAGCGGGCAGGAAAATGTGCCACAGGATTCTGTAAATAATTTGTCATCAAGAGAGGGGTATTTCAGGGCCCTGTGTGGTGTCTAGTTTATGTTCCCACAACAGTGATAGCTCTTGAAAGAGTCCATTAAGAACAAAGAAATGAGGCTACTGGTAGGGTTGGGGTGGGGTGGGGTGGGGAGAGGTGATACAGTGGTGTGGGGTTACATGTCCCAGGAACTCCAGGCAATGCATCAGTGCTCCACTTACACCCTGGACACCCACTTAGACCAGATGGATGCCACAAATAAAGATGCATTAAAGGTCAAAGGGCTGTGCAGGACATGATGGGCAGGGATCTTGGAAGGATTTAAGATCTGAGCATTGGGACAGAATTCCGCTTGGGAATTCCATTACCCTGGCAACACATACGGCAAGAGGCGGTCATGGCCACAGCAACAGTACATCATTGAAATGGTTGCGGCATAAAACAACCATTACTCACATAGCTGTGGAGAACGCCCAGCTTCTGGAAGAGAAAATACAAGAAGAATTGTAATAAATGACAAATATGCTGGCTGCTAAGCTGGATTAAAAAGCTTCAATATGTTTTAAATTTCCTGGAATTATTATGAGCAGGAAATTATAAGCAGTTATTAACATTGATTGGATACATATATCGCTGTTATCAAAAGGCTGCCTTATTTCTTAAATTACAGTTCTCTAAATTTTGTGATCTTGATAGAGTTCATTAATGAACGCAAAATGAAAAAAATTAATGAGAGCCAGATACCATCCTTAGATAAGTTATGCTGTTTAGATTTGAATTAGAAGCGATTTTGATCAAGAATATTCTTATTAATGACATGGTAATTTTGTTATTGCAACCTTTTTTTAAACTACTGTTAAATGACTTTGCATAGATTTAACAGTAACTTTCTATATAAATGAATATTTCATATTTATATTGACTGTCTTTATAATGCTTGACTTATTCACAAATATCTTTAAAGAGCACATATTTTTGGTGAAAATGCAATACTTGTGTAACAAGTTAAAAGAAGCAGTGATGTACAAACCTGTGCATCCTAATATATTTTACTCAACTAACTCTTTTACAATTCTTATTTATTTGTGCATTTCATTTATTTAAAATGCATTTTAACAGTCTTCAGTTTCACAATCCAGATATATCACCCTACTTAAAAAGACTATAAGCAGATCACCTCTGACCTTTCAGGCACAGATCCCCAATTGCGACCGAACCTGCAACCCAACGCCTACTTTTATTTTTCACAATATTAGCATGAACACCAAATATGTAAACAACTCTCCCCATCAACACTTATTTCCGTAATAATCCTCCTACCCTTTGGGACAGAGAGCTCAGTGGTCAAGAAGCCTGTAGTATAGCTGGTAAACACATGAACTTTTAACCTTAATGGTTCAGGTTCCAGTCCCTATAAGGGCTTTTGTTTGAGAATTCTAACCCAAATTCCTCTAGTTGTGTAAAACTTATAGCTGCTTTAAATACTTGTGTCAATTATATTAATGACTGACAACAACAGTAATTATACTGGCTATAGTGGTTTGTTTATAGGTTAGATGCATCCTACCTGGTTGCAGTGTGGTCCTGGTGGTCACGCCACAACAAAGACACGGCAAAGGAGGAACGCACTCTGCTATTTAACCCGACCCCACATTGTCTCTCCCGCCTGTCACTGGCTTCTATTAATAGACCATCTCTCCCTCTCTGTCTCTGTTTCCCTAACAAAGCATCTTCCCTAATCCAGCATCTAAAACGTTCAGCTTCATCACGCTTTCTGTTAGCTGACTTACACTTGCATTTTATAAGCTATATAATATGATGAGATAATATAACTTTACTGGCCAAGTGCATCTGCACCTGCAAGGAATTTGACTCAGTGGATGCTCATTCACATATATTTAATACATACAGAGAACAGACATTACACATTAAGTAACGCAATATTAAGTGTAAAGTGTATATAAGTATAAAGTGACTAATTTTGAAAAGAATGCAGTAAATACTACAGAAAAAACATAGACAGTTAAGAGAATGTTAATGTCCATACAATGGACACATGAGGGACCAAGCTTGAGAGAAAAAAAAAAAGCAATTTATGGATCTTTTTATTTGAGCCAGAAAGGAGGGCTTCAAAAATGTGACAGCCAAGGTGGAGATTGCCTGCAATGATCTTGTCTGCCTGTTTTCTGGTCTTGGATGTGTTAGAGGTCCTGGAGTTTGGGCAGGTCATAGCCAGAAATCTTTACTCACTTTGTAGTGTGGCTCTGTCAGGTGTGGTGGCTCCACGAAAGCAGACAGTATCATCTACTGGACATTCTTTGCACAGGAAGTCCTATTTGCGTCCCATCTAAGGTTCTAAGATACTATGGTCACCAGTAAGCTGAGGGACTCCACCCTGGTGACTGTTACACCTTGAATGGTGTAATTGGGAGGGAACTTCTCTCTCTACAGTCCTGTGATCATGAAGCTCCAGATTGTTATGGCTACACCAGGAGACCAACTGCTATAACCCAACTCCTGTTTTGTTAGCCTGCTATGCTTCTGCACGCTTTTTTTGTTTTCCCTACCTAATTGCCTCCAACAATTATTTTCCCTATTCATTACAGCAATTAAAATGTATCTTTAACCTCGCTGAGGCATGAACTTATGCCCACTGACAACAAGACTGTGTTCTTCATATGGAAGAAGATGATCGAAGAAATCCCAGTTTTACAGCCTTTCTCACCTCATTTCACGCACCTGGGGAGGCCACTGTTCTGGTAAAACTAATAACCTCATCATTGACCTTACATTGGTGCAGTAGTATGGGACCAAGTGCCACAGTGGCCATAAATTCCCAGTAATCAGCAAGAGTGTAGATTGTAAAGTGATCTCCCCTTGGACCCCCAGGGAATTTCCTCAGCTGATGCACAAAAAAAGATTCCTTCCAGACGAGAAGCATAGCATGGCCTTGTCCGGCTGCTGACACACAGCTCTCATACTCCTGCTGAGAGGGTCACTTGCTCCGCAAGGGTCTGTTAGAGGTTTGGATTGTGTGTAATGTTCTTTTACCCTTGTGAGGGCATTTGTCAACAAACAATCCTCACAACAATTTCAGCCTGTAACAACACTACACTGTGGGAATATTCCCCACAATGAGATGTTATTTTAACCTAATTTCATTAGAAAAAAGTAAAGCTTCTACATTTATGTACATTTATATTGGATAAAAACGAGCCAGAATGAACATCAGTCACTCCCTTCTTACTGTCACTCTTCAAAGAAAAAGAGACACAGCTTGTTAGCCATGCTAGTAGCCATCTTGATTTAAGCCACAACTAATAGACTCAATGTGTGTAGAAGAACACCATGATAAAAAGGTCCTTCTTGTGTGAAGATCTGGCCTTGCACAACTCACTGCAGAACAGCCTGTGGTGGGAGGAGAGGTGGCACCAGTCGACTGGCGAAAGCAACTGTTTATTTGCTGGACAGCATTACCATCTTAAATTGGGATGGAGTGGCCTCTGGGGGCAGCTGTGGAGGGATGTGGGGAGGGACAGGAGGGCTGCAGAGGGGGGCAGCACCTGTTTGGTGTCAGAGATCTGAGTCCCCCTTCCCTAACCCCCCCAAAGCCTCAATCTTCAATACATTCCGCAACACAGATCCAAGTGGGTATGAACTGCGCCAGCTGTGACACAAAACATTTACATAAAAAGGCTCCAGACACAAAGGATGAATTTTGCACAGTTTACACAAACAGGCAGCTATCACCACAGGGCTGCAGTGTCAAATCCCAGGAACAAAACTATTACCCTTATGACAAAAGCTTTGCATATACAAAGATCTGAGTAGCTAAAATTTGAAATGGCAGTAAATTTCATGGCTACCTAGCAAATATATAATAAATACATGAGAAGTGACTGGTTAAAAGCCATCTTGAAGTGCTGGTGCCGGTGTTATACTGATGTACAGTGAAGTGTAAAATCAATTATGCTTTGAAACATTTTTCCAGCATATTCCACAAGGAAGGAGAAGCAAAGGAGAATGTGTTTGAAGAAATTCTAACTATTCCTGTTTACACCAATTTATCTGTCCATTACAGAACTTTTATGTTGAACACCTGTTGTTTCCCAGTTCCATTTACAACTAAGCCTTCAGTTTCTTTTAAGAGACTGGACAGGTGTTGAGAGGTTTGATATTTGATGTCAGCATCTGTTGGTCATATATTCCAGTTAATATAGGTCCATACATGAGAGCAAAACATCTGGTGTTGACAGCACCTCTGAACATTTACATTTACTTGCTTTCCAGAAGCTTTTCGCCAAAGAGATGCTCATGTCAGTGTAAAGAGAAATGCATCCGAACAACACACAGAGAGATGCAGACACACAATTTACTAAACGCAGCTAGTCTGTTCACTGCCACTATTTGACGATGCATTTTACATGAGCTACCTATATAACTGATAGGAAATACTAAGATGATGGAAACAGATGATGTGGTGCTAGGTTAAGAGATCAGGAGAAAAGTGAGTCTGACAGAGACTTGTTTTGAGACCTTTCTTGAGCCTTGAAAAGGATTCAGCAGTTCTGAGGGATTCTGGAAGCTTACTTCATCAGATCAAAAGGAAACTTTTGATTTTGGACCTTTCCTGCTTGGTGTTTGGCATTGACCTTTATGGAACAATTTGTGTTATGGAACAATTTTCATTTTGTGCTCACATCTGTCTTTTTTTAATTTCCAAATCTTTAGCACAATATTGTGACCATTTTTTCAGTTTTGGCTGACTCCAAAACAAGGTACAAATTTTGACCCGCCCGTGAAAAGAGGCTATGCCATGTTTTTCAGTCTTTAAAAGTGGTATTTTTACTTTTCTTTCTTGCAGTTAAAGGAAGGGCAGAGAGAAAAAAGCTGTGAAGAGCAGATCTGCTTTGGAGCCAAAGTGAGCTGCTAAACTGCCTCGGTGTGCCAGTTTTCTTCGCACAACAGGAGGAGCCGCTTTGGTCTGTAATCCAGGGTTCTAATTCCTCGCTGGCCAGAAAAGGTCATCGCTTTGCCACAGGGGATCCGCACTGGGGTCATAAATCGGAGGCACTGGCAGTGTGGCATCTACATCCATGCCAGGAATCCTCCCTCACTACATTGGCTTTTATACAACATTCGCGTAACATTTTCTACATGGAGTTTGTACTGTTTCTACATAAAAATGCTCCACTATGTTTCAGTCTTTGTACAATATTGTAACAGTGTCATAAAACTGCAGGCAAAAAGGATGGAGGTCAGCAATGCAAGCTGAAATTTCTGTTTATGGTGGGTTCTGCATTTAGACATTTTAATGTAGAAAGTAATGCACCATCCAAAAAGTAAAAATTACAGCAAAATCATTTTTAAAAATTTAATTAGAGGTTTCAGAATTGTTATATTTAAATATTATATGCACACAATCACGTTTACTGAATACTGCAAACTTCAACAATCAGTATCAGTATCACCAGTCAAAGTGAAGTGCCCTAATAGTGCAAAGTACTCGCTTCTGACAGCTGTTTATGTCTCCTGTTTATATATGGAGCCCAGATCGCTATTTAATCTTGGCAGCAGAATGTAAATTTTATTTACTGGAGTGGCTGCTGCATACAGACAGTGCGTAACAATTATTTATTCAGCACTGGATCTTGGTTATATACCCAGTAAATCTTCCTCTCATTGTCTGTGTGCATTTTGTTGTTCTGAAATTATAAATTGAGGTTTGAGAGCGAAAGTAATGGCTTTGTGAATAACTCAGTATCATGACAAGTCCAGTGCTGAAGTTTCTGCTGTAAAATTCTTGGTAATGGTTGTAATTTTAAAAGCACCATGCCTTCTAGGGAAGTAAACGTATTATGTATTTAACATGAAGGAGTTGGAAGTAATGATATCATTTCAGATTGGGTGAAATACTAATACTAATATAGACCAATGAGAGTAGTGAGTGCCCTGAAGGCCCTCACATTTCTGCCTGGTTGTTTTGTTGGTGGCAGGAGAACAAACAACCTCAATGGTGAATGTCCAGATCATGAAATGCCCAGCTGTTATTAGTAGCCCTGATGGACAGTGATACTTCTAGAAAGCTTTTATCTGTCTATCTGGGCAACACTTGACCACTAAAAAGGAGGCAGCACAACCATGCAGCCTGTAATCCCCACATATGACCTCTTCTAGAACAGAGAGCTCATGTCTGAACAACCAGCTCTCAGCTGTGCAAAGCTAGCCTCCCATGAGGTGAAAGGTGTGCAGTAAACTAGACAGGAATGACAAACACTCCAAAAACCTTCCAAGCCACCACTGAATCAATTACGTTAGTCAGAGGTGGTTCGGTAACCATATATGTATACAGTTAGTAAAGTAGTTCATCAGCTTTCATTTCATTTCATCAGCTTGTGGCAAAAGGAAACTATATGGACAAGGATGTATACAGAGTGAGTTACCAGTGAACTTATAATACGTCTACTTATAAGAATGAACATCTCTTTTAAGTTGGAAAATTTGTGTTTGTTAACTTTATGTTGATTAATGTGCCAGCTTATGTACAGCATAATTATTCGTAACCTCAAGGTTGTCTATTTTAACCCCATTCCTCCCTGTGCTGTATCCCAAATCACTCTAGTATAAATACCTTGCTGTATAAATAGGTAAATCACTGTAAATAGCTTAGTGTACAAACTGCCTTGGACATGGGAGTAGGTTGAATCACGGTGAAAAAATATAATAATAATAATAATAATAATAATAATAATAATACCTAGCAGAAGGGGGTATTTTATTTGTTTTGCATATATTTGATTAGTCTTTAACATAATTTTCATTAATTTTATTTGATCCTAAATCTAATTTTATTTTCACAGTAGAATTCATTTATTGTAAAGATGAGTTTAAACTGTTAAACTGTAAAAATTGCTAGTGGTCCATAACATTAAAAAGCTTTATTTGAATCATAGTGAGCTTTTCTGATCTGTCATTCTTTTACCCAAGTAAATATGTGGACAAATACCTTTATTTTTAATTGAGTAATTATTTTCTGTAAGCAACAGTGGTAAAGTGCTGTGTTTGGTTATTTCACCCACCCGTATTTGAAAAGCCAAACAGTGAAGAGTGACCAAGGTTTTGACATGGTTTGCATTTCCCCAGTTTAGCATTTCAATCTTTCCCTTCTCTCACATCCAACTACTTGATCCTCACATGTTGCTCTGAAAGGAGTCGCCACTTTGGTAGCCCAGGGAACAGTAGGGGATGAGGGTGAAACTTGTGTAGTGTAAGAGTCGACACGGACGCTTTGAAAGCACTTATGTTATCACAGTCGTGGTGTCAACACAGCATAATCCCCGGCTTTTCTAGGATTAGAGGCCTCCATTTGACAGGAATGCTGGCTTTAACATTTGCAGCCCATAGAGCTCAGATCTTTCCCAGGCCAGGAGGCGACTCTCTCAGCAGCACCTGGTTGTTTAGATTTGACCATTTTGAGCTCCAGTGTGATACCAAGAACCACAATACAAGCTGCTTCTCCTAATAAAAAACACATGGTGAAGACATATAAAGGGGAGCTGCTAAATAAAATGGGATCTACTCCTGATGTTCAAGGAGGCGACCCTGCCGTGACACTCCCCCCAGGGTGGGTACATTCACACTGCTGCCAACCCCTGCTATTTTACAGCGGAAGAAAAAAGGATCACCATTGGCTGGCTGGGGATTGGGAGGATTATTCAAGATTACTGTACGGCTTTCTGTGGCCGGCCGGCCTATTCTAGGAACCTTCAAATGCTCATCTGAGTGGCTTTATTTATAAGCTGACAAGAGAGGAGCAAATGGCCTGATATCAGAGGCTTGGCCACCCCCACCCCCACCCCCCAGACCCCTGAATCACACATCTGCCCTGTTGGCACAAACCATCTCAGTCATCAGCTGTGATAAAGGCAGGAAAGACATGGTGTTCAAATGCAATATTAAAACTCCTGTCATTTTATACTGTTTCTATAACTTGAGTCAAATGTCACACGGGAGAAAACCATCTAGTAAGTGTTGATGGTTCTTATTTTATTGTGTCGTTGCAGAAGGAAAGTGATTTTAACAACTGAAGTTTGCAGTGTACTGAAGTACTCTCATACATGAAGGTTGAGTATATGCACACACTGGTGCGAGATTTTGTGTGTATTATGCATTAATATATTGCATGTGTACATGTCAAGTGCCTGTCAAGCTGCTGAATTTGGTTTGTAATTTCAAACTGCAGTAAGCAGTGGATTAATTCCACATTGCACACATGGCTCATTTCTCACCTCATACAAGCATTTTTATAAAATTCAGCATGCAAATTGGCACAATTATTTTCTCTGTTTCTCACTCACCCTCCTCTCTCTGTGCACTGAGGGAAATTTAATAACTGTATACTGTAAGGGGGCAAGAGTTGCAGGATGGTGGTCTGGTATGGGGGTTTATAGGATTTACTGAGCTAAACTTCAGGAAGGGATTTTCAGTGATTCATTATACATTTTGTTTGTGTGTGTGTGTGTGTGTGTGTGTGTGTGTGTGTGCGTGTGTGCTTTGTTCTTATGTTTTTGTTTCTTTATTTCCCTGTACTGGATGTTGCTACAGACATAAACATATGTTAAAAATCAGCCCAGCTCTCACACTCGCCTTTTCTTGCTCTCTCGGGACTTGCTGGAAAACCCCACCACTAACTAGAACAAAACCTCGGAAGGATTTAAAGTGAGAACAACATCAACCAGTGCAGAAAAGCATGGAATAAATTCAATATAAATGGAAAGGATTAGTGAAGAGCCCTTGCATGTCCAGCTCCCCCCTGCGCTTTCCCTTCAGGATTCTCAGCAACGTCCTGTGGCCTCCACAGGCATCCTCCTTCACCATGCTTTGCACAACCTCATTTTTCCAAGGAAGCCCAGTGACCCCCTCAACATGGTAACTGATTTCTGCTACATCAGCGTGTTAGCCAAGTGATGACTAAGTTGTATCTCTGGTTACACCATCACACTGGTGGATCCTCAACAAATAACTTGTGTTCTGTCAGGGTCAAAAAAAAAACAACTAATAGTTTTGTTTATTTTCACACTAGTGAATGTGTCCTAATTAAGTGGATGGACTGTTTCAACTTGAAGGACAGAGTTCGCCCCCTGCTGGCCCTATCCGCACACAAACTGTGCAAACTCATTTTAATACAGTTCTTTTGTGGCGTTTTTTTTCTTTTGCGTGGATAAATGCTTGGAGGGTGACACCAACCCCAGAATCAATATGTTACTGTGCATCCAGTATGTTAGTATCATCATAGAGCTCCCATTATTGTGCTCTTCTGGGTTTGAGTTTTTTTTTATAATTATCATAGATAGATGATTTTTTTTGCATTGAGACAGGAACATACATTTCAAATATTCAAGTTATTGCTTGGGTTAGAGCCTAGAGGCTCTGTGGAGCAGAGCATCAGTGCTTTCCATGGGAAAATAAATGGAGGAGAACATTCATGCCAATGTTCTCACAGCAAGGACAGCTCAGCAGGGACCTTCTACCTGCTTCACACCTTCCTGTTACTGATGTCCATCAGTAGCTGGAATGTGGCTGCCCTGAGTCCATTTCAGATGGGGAAGGCAGGACAGGTTGGCACCAGAATGATCCTTCCACAGGTGGGCTAACTGAGAACCCAGGGATCTTCAAAAAGTGGTACCATTCGGATTTTCCTGAGACCAAGACTAGGCTGAATAAGTCTTTTATAAGACAATGGCAATACAATAAGCCATAACATCACAGACTCCAGCAAGTCCTTCTCATGCCATGAGCTGACAGACCTTCCAGGGGACCAGGAGTACACTCTTTTGACTATATATCTGTTAAGTATGTGACTCCTGAAGACTCCTGAAGAATGACTGTTTTCAAGCTGTTTTCACACTGAGATTTGAGATTAAATTATGTTTGCAATAAGTGACCTGTGAAACCTATGCTCACAGACAGTGCAGCTGAACAAATGTTTTATTCTGGCTCAGTGTGTGCAGCGCCTGAAAGCCCTTATCAAACCATGCCAAAGCCAATGTGGGATAAAATTACATTTGGATAAACAGTTTGGGTTGTCAAAACCAAAGAGAAAAACATGGCACATGCTCTGAGGCTGGGCAATGTTGGTTTCCCAGCATTTTCACCTAAATACTTTGTTTGGTTTTCTGCATTCTGTTTGGTTGATGCACTGTTGCTTTAACTTGTTAAACTCTAAATGTTTATGAGGCTGATTCTGTATACAGAGATTGAGGGTGAGAATCTGCTTCACTAATGCTGACATGCTCAAAGATGGAAGGTACTATGTTTCCCCTTGGATTTTTCCTTTATCTTTTTCTCTTCTTCAAAAGTGTGTCCGATCTGCGTATATGACTGTGAGCTGCCTATGCTAACAAGTCCCATGTTGCTGGGTACAATGTTCTGCAGTCAGGAGGTGCAGAAGTTAAGACATATAACTAAAATTTTGCAAGCTGGAGTCCTAGAGGTGCTTTACCATTTTCACCCTTGAGAAAAATATTTGTTTCTCTAAAAATATCCAGCTGTATGAAAGACAGTTGGTAGTTTATTGTTTATCACTGCTGTGTTTGAAGCTGAATGATGCAGGTTTTGATCCCACCTCCTGCTCTAGAGCCTTACTGGTGTTGAAATACTCCAGCAACTTGGTCAAAATTGATCCAGTGAAAATTGCCCTGCAATTGGGTAAAAAAAAATTATACGTAGCTTGCCATAGTCACTTTGGAGGAGTGTCAGCTAATTGAAAAAATGTGGTCTATGAAAAAAATAGATCACAAGACCTTCTCCTGAGCCACCAAATGGTGCAAGTCATGAAGCAGTATGGTTCCCCCTGCTGATCCCCTCGTGTGAAAGTGCTAACCCTGGTGGCGTTAGTAGCAGTGAGGAGTCTGCCGAGGTCTTGGTGTGTTTACTCTGGCTCATTGGAAGTGTTCTGGAACACAGGGGAGCCACTGAGCCTGGCTGCACCCCACTTCTGTCTGCTCCTTCCTTGCTGCATCAGCACACTCCGGGGGTTCATCCTCTGACTTCCTTATTACATCATGTCTGAAGCTTCAGACCAGATCTCCCTTGACACAGGGTACTTCCCTGAGAATTAGCAGGTGCTGGACTTTCCAAGATGTTCTGGCACTGGTAACTTGAACGATTTTTTTTACAATGCTCAACTCCTTACTTTTCTCACAGCTAAAGGCTTTTTCTAACCATTAACCCTGAGGAGAAGTTTTATTTAGAAATTTGTGAGTCTGGAAAAATCACATCATTCCATGAAAATGTGTTTAAATACATTTTAAAATGCAGCATATTTTAAATATATATATATATTATCCTGAGTATGTTAGTTTAAGTTCTGGGGTGTGGGGGGCAGGTGTCTTCAGAGGACAGACATTCAATCTTACTTCAAAAGTAAAATCAAAGAGCGAAAAAATGGGACATTGATTATATCTGAAGAAAGCATAAACTCATAAAAACTGGCACAGCAGTGACCTTTAATGTTGGTTTCTTTAGGGTTGTCTCTGTGAATCAGTAATTCCTGCCCAAGGAACTTAACCAAAAGTCCTTCATGCCAAAATACCTGGTTTTATTAATAATTAAAAAGCTAAGTATCCGTTGGAAGAAAGCATCAGCTAAGGAGTTAAAGTTCAAAACTGAGCTGTGGCCAAGAAATTATTTAAGGCCCACGTTTTTTCATCAGATTGCTGCTGTCTTTGTACTGGATTCATTCTTTGTATGTATATATGTATCTATTTTGACCAACCAGTTTATCTGTCTATCTATCTATCTATCTATCTATCTATCTATGTCTAAACGAGTAAGTGCATATCAATGCTTTGCACGCCAAATTATAATACTTTTCCTAATGAATATTCTTTATATGCTAAGTTATTATTCTGAAGGCAATAACTGAAGAAGGCAGTTAAAAACATAGCTGACTTTTTCAAGTCTCACTGCATACAAATTTTTATCCTTCAGTAAAAAAATAGTAGTGGGTTATAATATCGTCTTAAATGCAAACAGTACAATGTTTGCCTTACAAAATGAATTAGTTCTTGTTTCTCTTCTGTTTATTTGCAAATTCTTGCCTAAAATTAATATTTGATCCATGTTTGCACCAAATAAATGTTCCACATGGTAAAAAATATAACCCCTAACCTACCCATTAGAAATGGTTGGAGCTGTAATCACTGTACTTGACACTGGGGACAGTTACTTCACATTTTCCATTGACCAAATGATATGCTGCCATGACTATATTCTTTTCATTTAGCTATAAATACATTTCAGACTTTGAAGTATCACTATTTAGCATTAATACTGGGAGTTGAACTAATACTTGTGTACATTTGTTTCCTACTGACTGCAGCAAATTGCAATGTTTTTCAAAGTAGCCTTGGAAAATGTAATGGATTTCACATGTTGTGTGTATTTTTGCATGTTGTCATGGAGACACATGCTAACTACAGGGTGGCCTCCATACAGTATGGTGCCTCTTTGTGGTAACTTTGCTTTGTAGTCATCATCTTAATAAAACATTAAAATTAGTCCAAAGAGGGCAAAAATGAAGCTGTTCCTTGTTTTTTCCTGTTTACAATCTTGTTTATTTGCCTTGAGTTTCTAAACATATATTTTGGGGCAGCTGTCAACAGAGAAGGTGCCCAGCTGCAGGTCCACCTTCTGCACATGGACATGGATCTTTTTGCTTTAAGTAAAGCTGCTGGTCATTAGAACAAGCGTAGAATCAGAAGCATATAATTACATAGATACCACAGAACATGGACTGCCTACAAATCCCATAAGGATCACTCTTTGGACAAGTTTATGCGATAATTTGATATGAGAGACCATGTAGCCCTCATGAGAATCTACCAGTTGAGGAACAGCATCCTCTCTGGACCAACATGGTCTCCCATTTCTGACCACTGTCTATTTCGGTAAGCCAGCTGAATGCTATTTTCCATTTGTGTCTGTGCTAAATGTAGAGTAACGTGGTGAATTAAAGGAATTTAAAAGTAAAATATGAAGGTAAGCAATAGAAGGCAACTAACGCTTGATGTTTCACTGTAGCACTTTCCAGCCACATCTCTTAAGCTGCACTTGAGTGCAACTTGGGTAACACAGCTGTGGGTGTTTTTCCTGGATGCTCTTGTCAGGGTTTGAGGCATTGAGTTGTGTTATGGTACTCTTCTTAGAAGACCTTGTTTATCCTTCAGTTTAATGCCTCATATTTTTCATCCGGGGAAACTGTGGATGGTTTTTTCTTCGTTCTGCGGTCAGCTGAGTTTGCGCAGGATCAGGAATCAGAGCACATTGCACAACAGAACCACAGGAGTGAATCATTCCACACAGATATTGTCCACTTCTAGAACCTCCAGTCTAACAAGGTCCCCATTTGTCCAGCGTGGGAGGTTGTTGACCTTCATTTTGGGAGGAAGTGTATGAAGGCCCAGTGACTCCCAGCAGAGCTGAGCTGCACCGCAGATCTCGGGCTGTGTGTGAAAACCAGAAGTGTTGTGTTGGTTGTCAGGACCAATACATCAGGTGTGTAAGATCATTCTACACCGACTAGTCTGTGGTATGTGTGTGTGTGTGAAAAAAAGAAAGTAGAGCTAGTGGGAAAGAGTGCAAGGATGTAGGAGGAACCATATCTTCTCTGATGGTGTTTACACTAGATCTTCCTCTGGCTCCTCTCAGCCTGTCTACACCAGCTCACACACACACACACACACACACACACACACACACACACACAGCACTGTAATTAACTCCACCCACCCATTTCCAACTTCAGCCTCTTCTTAGCTCCCTCTACCCAAAAGATGACTAAATAATTTTCTTTCACACCCAAACCATTGTGGCAACATAACACATTTACCCCAAGTCGACCACGTCACACCACCCTGCGTTCCAGCACCACACACCCCCGTGACACTGTACCTTTATCCCTGAAAGGAACAAGCATTGATCCTTGAACTACAGGCCAAAGCAACCGATAGGCTGTACGACAGAAGGACTCCTAGAAATTCTTGGTGTGGCCAGGCACCCCCACCCCTGTATCTCCTGTCCCTGGCATTCACAGGACATTCTGCCCTCCCGAACCGAGGCAGGAGAACATGCTTTTCTCCCTCTGATTTCCAGGCAACTGCACCACTGTGCAAAGGAGATGCTTCCATGGATTCTGTAATGACTTCAGTGCTCACCCCTGAGCCAAGCCTTGCTAAGCCTCACTGCCCATGCTCAGAAGAGGGGGCTTTCCTGAGCGCCGCACAATCAGGCCATTGTAGCCAGGCTGTGGAAATATGGCGATTGGGTGGATTCATCAAGAGCTCAGCACGAACACAATACCAATGTGACACTAAGATGACAGGAGGGTGCCAAACTGGGAGTTTGGTGATATCTGTGAAGCACCTGCCCACACCAGGAAAACCGTGTTCTTCACTTTGTGTGTTTATGTGTCTATGTGTGTCACACCCCCTGCTCTGCCTGCTGTTCTGCCCAGCCCCACAATTTGCAGCACCTGCTCCTCGTTTCCTCGAACAAGGTATAAAACCTGTGTAGCCCGACACGCTGGTGTGAAGTATTGCTCATGTTACTACTGAGCGTACCGAGCAGTTCTCCCGTTAGCCTTTCTGGTAATTGACCCTCGCTTGTCCCTGACCTTCGATCTAGCCCGACCATTTCTTGTACTCCGTTGACTTCTGGACCTGACCCTCGCCTGTGTACTGACCACGATTCTGGAACTTCCCTGGAAAATAAACCTGAACGACTGCCTGCACCCGTCTGCTTCCTGCCAACGGCGTCACAATGTGTCACCGCACGCCTCAGTGTTCACTTTTTTCAGTGCCTGCATTCTTTTTTCTGCTAAAATTTTCCTCTCCTACTGCAGTAGAAAAAACTCCTGGTCTACAAAGTCATAGTCCAGCCCAGGCTTTACAATCCTCACTTACACAGCAACACTGGGAGGAAAAGACTCCTACACAAATGTAAGCAGCATGTTCCTGCCAGATTGTGGCTTGAATAACAAGTGTTTCTGCACAACCTTTGTTCAGCTGCATACTCTGCTAGAGTAGTTCAGAGCAAATATGGTGGCGAAGCAGTTCTGTCCACACTGAATTCCAGACGGGTGATCAACTGCCTCTGTGGAGTGTGGTACAAGAGGGCACATGTTTTGACTGCTTTTCTGACCTTTGGATACTTGTAGCCAGACGATGTGAGCACCACGCACAAAGATTAGGAAGAAGCAGCGCTACATTTACAAGCTGTCAGTGAAAGTAAGACTAACTTCTAACAGGTGAAAAAAGAACATTGGAGGAGAGTCTTTAATGCTGTCTATGTCTTTACTGTGGAGTGTGTGCAATATTCAAACCAGTGAGTGTGCAAGAAATAAGTGAGAGGACAAGGTCACGCTGGGCCACCAGAAATCCATGGAGACAGAACCTCCTTCCACCACCAAAAGGTGTACGGTACAATGACCAGCCTGGTCTTGTGAACCCACTCTGGCATAATGGATCCCACGTTTGGTTCCTTCTGAGGTGTCTCAGCGACGTCCATGGAAACTTGGCTATCCCACTTTTCACATGTAGGAGGCCCACATGTGGTAACATAGTAGAATACCACTATTCTGTACATGTATGTGAAGAGCAGCTCAGCCGCACCTAAGTCCCCTGATAAATGTAAGGTAACCACAGATCACACACAACACAGCCCACAGTAATGAATACTGTAGTGTTAATTAAATGAACAAATTATGTAAGACCACACCTCTTAAAAAGCCACTAGCTGCTACTATAGAAACACACAAAACATAGAACAGCAGAGCAACTGAAGCATCAACTAACACATCTTTGACAAAGTTCTCAGGAGTAATAAATTACACACTTATAGTAGGTGGTTCAAACAGTAATAGACACTGGAGTAGCACAAAAATGCATTTCAAAGAATTAAATTCATATAAAAAACATTAAAACATATTAAAAGTACTGTACTTTCACAGCCTGAAGTTCTCTTCCTCTGAAAGGTACTTTTCCCTAATACTGAAAGTGATGCTCTTCTCAATAGCACCCTTTGTTCTTTAAAGGTCATTGCAAAAATCTAAAAAAAAAAATAACTGAATGGATGTTGTAGCCTGACTTGGTGGTTGGATACCTCCAAACGCCTCCACCCATTGTACAGCAGCCAGCTGACCATGATGTTGGCAGCTGTATGACATACGCCCTTTGCAGCTCTGGCATTTGTATTAAATCAGCTCTGATTAGCGTGTATGTGGTCCCTTTGTGGTCAGCTGACACTACATGCTAACACCGAAGACAGCTAACACTGAGGACAGTTAACACTATAGGCTAACACTAAAGACAGTAAACACTAATGACAGCTAACACTGAAGGCAGTTAACACTGAGGACAGTTACACTATAGGCTAGCACTGAGGACAACTAACACTGACAACAGCTAGCACTATATGCTGACACTGCAAGCTAACACTAAGGATAGCTAAAACTGAGCACAGTTAATACTGAGGACACCTGTCATTGCAGTCTAACACTAAGGACAGCTAACACTGCAGCCTGAGACTAGAGCTTGATTCAGTCATAAGTTGCCATGTTTGCCCTCTCTGACTATATTGGTTTCATCCACCTTCCATCCATTTCGCTTTAAAATTTACAAGTAATCAGGGTGACACAAAAACGGTGTCATACTTGTGGATGTGTGACTGACGTGTGCGAGCGGCCAGAGTAACACTGAGGTTCTGCCCAGGATGTGATCATTCCTTGTGTGCTTAAACCTACTGGAAATGACCCTGACTTACCAGAGAACTTATTTTGTACATTTTGCTTTGGCAGGTTCTTTTATCTCAAATCTACAGCTCCCATCCACCCCTTCCTCATAAAAAAACATTAAGCCTTCCCTGATATACAGTATACGCAGACTAACGAAACACTTGTTTTGGGTGTGTCTTCCTACGGAACTTTGTCAAGGCTTTGCTCAGGGTCACGCAACACAACACCTCACCACAGCATGAGTGGAATCTCCCGGAAATATCAAGCCAGGCACCGTTCCACCCAGCTGGGGCCACAGGTGCTTTTTCCAAGGGGTTCTCATGTCAAAAGGCCACCCGGCTTTGGTTTCAGAAGCCTGTCACAAGCCAACAAAAATGTTCTGATGACTCACTTCTTAAACTCGTCTTGTTCCTGTTACACCTTAATCAACAGATAGGGTACCATTTGGCTTTACAATGTTTAATAAAGTTAAATGTGTAGTGCAGGAAAAGGAAAAAATGAAGTTTTTTTAAAACAAAAAAATAAAAATAACTGGGATTACAACTGCATTCTGCTGTAAGTGAAGCAAAGCAAAACAAAGCAAGACTGTCTTTGGTGTCTAAATTAAGATAATGGTATTAAGTGAAGGACCACAGAGTGCTCAGTCGTTCCAGTTTGACAGTCCTGTTCCTTTAATCCTCCAACACAGACACAATGATCCGGCCCCTTTTCAAGCAAATCTTTATGGGTCTTTTCGCTTCATGGGTGTCTTGCACAATAGTTCTATATCTCCGTCGAAGCACAGTGCGGGCGGATGTGACATCATTAGATGCGTTGTAGGATCGGCTTTGGTCTCTGGTCCTGGAGCTCATTTCAGAGATATCTGACCTCCAGTGTGAGTGGTCTCTCCTTCAATGGTGGTCTTTCTGCCAGTTGCTTCGAGGTGGAAAGAGTCTGGAGAGCAGAAGGGTCAAATGGAGGCATCAGGCTTGGAGACAGTGATGTAGTGGCCACATGTGAGAGTTTGCAGGTGATTGTGAGAAACAGCACACCAGGCACACAGCAGCAAGTTATGGCTCATAAACTGAAAAATTGTTGACAGAAAATTAAGCAGTGAAGCACTAATCTGACTCACTTTTTCCAGCTGGGATTCAGTTTTTTTTGCGTGATATAGGAAAGCTGTGAGTCCAGCAGTACAAGACACTTTTTGGTTTCCTATGTCTAATTAAGTTGTAAAATTAGGAGCACTGATATTCCAAGATGCTGGCGTAGGGTTCAGCAGTGTGTCTTTTGTACTTTCTTTAATGTCATGCTTGGTGTTTCTTTTAATTTTTGTCATATTTTTGTTTGTTACCGTTTGTGTTATGTTTTTCTTTTTGCTTTCTTAAGTTAGTTAGTTTGGTTTTCAGGCAGCTTGTCGTGTCTTTGCTGTGTTCTGTTTTCACTTGACTGTGGCAATAATGTTCTATGGTAATTGTTTTGGGATTTTACTCTACTCTGTACTGTATTGTGTCTACTGGACTATGGTTGCAATGAACACAAGTGGCAGTTCTGTTTGCACTCGTTTTTCCTACACTGTGTACTGTGACTGTGAATTTTACCACTGGCTGTGAGAAGGTTACCCAGCAATTCGGTCTACTGACAGATAAGTCATCAGAACTTGCTGCACTTTTGTAGTGGAATGACTGACACATCGTGAGGTGGAATGGACCTACAGCCTAGACACTGTACTGACTGTGACCTGATCACTGTTGGTGTGATCCACTGTCATCATCACATCAGCAAGTTACTCACACAGAGCTGCTGTGGGACACTACCTTGCTGCTGCCATGGGGTCTTGGTGGAGTGATGCTTATATGCTTGGGGGACCTTTTCAGTAGCAAACTGGTCCAGTTAAACTCAATATTGTGTTTCAATCTTTTCTTCTAGTTTCTATCAGTTTCTGTCATTACTGCTTGTGGGCTACTGCAACCCTTTGTAATTTCCCTTTTGGATAAAATATTTTCAATTCAGTTCAAATTCAATTTGATACCTTCAAGGCATTATATCCTGCTTTCATCTAAAGTGATGCCCAGACTGAAAAAAGGAAGTTTTATTAAACTCCAGGATCAGGGCTACAGAATACTTTTCTGATAGCAAATGTCAAACTTGGGGTCTTAAAAGCCCCCCCACAAGGAATTTTATTTATGTGTTAAATTTGGAGTACAGATACAGTAAGTTTTTAAAGAATAATAAAATAATTAATGTGAACACTGATAAAAGATGGACACATATGGTGGCTCTTTGCTAATCTAGTTACCCAGCAAATTTGGGGGAAGGAAAGAGAACACCAGTGTCAGGTGCAATGGATGTTATCCACAGGATGATATACAGACGCACCAGTGCACTTCCAGACCCGGTTTCAGCGTCTCTTCATATGACACCACGAGCTTACAAACATTGCTGTGCCGTCACTTGCCATAAACACACTACAGCATGTCCCTAGTCTGATGATATCAGCATATTTTCTCCAGCTCCTCAAAATAACTTGCAATAAATATGTCTTATTAAAAAAAAATTACTTTGAATTGCTCACTGAAAAGAACACATATGTTGTTATATTTAATTTAAAAATTATAGGAAAACAGTATGCAGTTTCAATCAAAAAAATTAAAATATAAATGGAAATGTGAACAGACTCAAAGTAGAACTCAGTTCATGTGAAACAAGCAGTTCTGTTGCCACAGCATGTTTTGTTGTATATAGTGTGTTTTGTAGCTTTCTGCACTATATATATATTTAATTTCTTAATTGCAGACCAGTTGCTACTATTACCCAAATTAAAAACAGATGGTGCACTTTGGAAGAAACTGCTCAAAAAAATCAACTCCCCATTCCCTTTTCTCTGCCTTTTCATGACCTTCTATCTGAAAGAAAGACTAACACTTTTTTTCATCCTTCAAGACCTTAGACAAAAAAACATCTAACTGGTAAATATGATGTGCATCACAAAAAACAGTGCTACTTTACCCAATGGTTATTGATATTTGTAGAAATTTCAAAATGTCACAAATTAAAATGGGGGCTTTAATAAAAAACAGAGTAATAGAAGATATAAAGGACACACTTTAGGTGTATGTCAATTAAACATACATGATGCCCGCTGTGTTATTTCACACATACAATATGTTGCCCTGATCAATGATCACCTCCAACTGTAAGAGACCTTATCCCCTTATATGTAATTAGAGCTGCAGTACAACACATTTCACTTGAAATAAAAAGTTATATAAGCACTGTTTTTGTAGTTTTATGTAAAATGCCTTTTATAGATAGGAAAAGTGTTTTTGAAGATATTGTACCAGCATACTTCTACAGTTCAGAATACTAAGTGTAACATGGATTATTTCCTCCTGCTACTACTGCATTTGATTCACTGTGCTACTATAATACTGGACCATAATGCATAAACAGTACAACATAATATACATATAGCACCCTAAATAGCGTCACTATACAGTAATACCCAATTTAGTACTGTAACATTATTGTGTGTATGCATATGTGGCAAGGTGTTGCATTCCTGCTTTTATTGTCATCAATCTGGATTGTGGAATCTCTCTGGGGTCCTGTGGGGGTGCAGCATAATTTTTTTATGACACCAGCACATAAGCTGCACAAGGCCTCAGACATCCACTCTTGGCTCTCTCTGCTGCTCCTACACACAACTTGCTGGCAGAACACAAACCTGTGTATTCTTTTTACACAACTGACAGCACTTCCAATACCTTTCTTTCACCCACTTTACACATACTGTACATTCCACATTTTCTAATCTCAAACTTTTCTGAAAGTTGAAAATCATTTGTGTTTATCTGTGTTTCACTGGATCAGGAGGATCCTGATGGGGACTAGAGCAACTTGGCAGGAGGAGCTTGCTGGGGGCACCCACTTATTGCTGTAATTACTGTAATAAAACAAACACTGAGGATGCCCACCACCTGAGGAGGAAGATAACTCCCATTTTACCCCTTGTTCACTGTTAATAGACGTGTAAGATACAATTACAGATAAATAAGAAACAACTATTTATGTCATTCTGATGAGACCATTGTTTTTTTATAAAGTTCATTATTGTTCTGCTGCATTTATATTTTCACCTATCTAATAATATTGTAATCATCCAATTTAGCGAGTAGTGCTCCAGTTTACATAAAATACATCCTGAGCTTTGAATGTGGTCTAAATGTACCGTAATATATATAAAGCATTCCAAATACAGTTAGCCATTACTAAATTAATAAAATAACTAAGATTAAGGATGGGACGATATTAAATAAGTAAATGATTAAATCAGAAGAGTAACGTGAAATTTGGCTGTTGAACTATTTCTTATGCTCCATACATCCTACAGTCTCCACAAGCATCCTTCTCTTTCTTTCATCTTTCTAGGGCGTGCAATTTCTTGTCTTTGTGTATTTTTGGATGAAGTATTGGTTTATATAGGGCGACCATTTTCTAATTTTTTTAGCATTTTCTCATCGCAAGGATCTTTAAAATTCAGTTGGTGGCCACAATAACGGCATTTCCTTTATTTCGTACAAGAAAAACATATGACATTCTGTACGCGGCGATGCTATGAAACAGATATGTTCGTGGTCACGTACCTTGAAAGTGGCTGTGTCTCTACTCAGGACTGGGGCGCCTCGTCGTCGCCCATGCTGCCCAGGTGTGACAGGTGTCTGCTGCGGCCGCTTTGCACTGCCAGTAAGTTTTTATACCTGACGAGGGCGAGCGCGATCTCCGCGTTCCAAGCAGTGCCGTCCTGTTCGCACCTGAAGTCTATCTCCTTGCCCTCGGTCATGACCACGGTGAAGTAGATGCGCCCGCGCTTGTGCTCCACGCAGTCCACGGTGGCCATACGGTCGAAGCGCAGCTCCTTGGCCTTGATGCTGCAGCTGGTCGCTCCCCCGCCACCGCCGCGCCTGCACTCGTACAGGCGCAGACCGTCCTCTGTGAGCACGCAGCGCTTGGTCTTCCACAGCTGCAACAGCCCGTTGCTCCGCTTCTCCAGAACTCCTTCCTTCATCACCTTCTGCGCGTTCATGTCCCCGGCAGCGACCGACTGCGCTGTTTCCGTCTAAATGTAGCGCCCGTACTGTATTTACACCGCCGCAGCTCCGTTTTGCACCCCTTTACCTTAGACCACTACTTCACTTGTACATCCCAATTTACTTTACCCCAGACCGATAGCTCAGTTTTACACTTCTGTACCTCAATTTCAAATTTTACCTCAGACCGCCTAGCTCTGATTTACACCCCTTTACGAAGACTGCTACCTCACTTTTACAATCTCCTTCCCTAAACCGCCACCTCTTTATCTCAATTTTAAAACTTTACCTCAGACCGCTACCTCAGCTTAACACCGCGTTACCTCAAGTCTAAACTTTACCCCAGACCGCTAGCTCAGTTTTACACGCCTTCAGCCCGGCGCTCAGTCTGTGTTCATTTCAGCGCAGAACATCTGCAGGAACATCTGGAAAGAGCAGCACTGCCCTCAGCTGTGAATCATATCCGAATTTAGAAGCTGCCTCTTTTTGCTCTCTTCTCTGTTGTTTTCCAGTCCTCAAAAGTCCCGCCGCTTAATTATATATCTCAGTTTAAACGGCGTATTTTTATATTCGGAAGATTTGCGAAATTGTCCGTTGGCTGCAATAAAGGTTACGGATTTATCGCTCCGATTTTGGCGAACATGTCCGTACTCGCCCGAGCTCGCGCTGCCGCCTCCACCTCCCTCGTGACGTCACACCGCCCCAGCCTCACGTTAGGCCATTCGCGACTGCCACGGGAGCGCGTAGCAGTGACTCCGTGGCTAAAACGTCCGTTTCCAGTGAAGGTGGGAAAAAAGAAGAAGGACCGAAAGACGAAGAAGCATCTTATGACAGCTCGACAAGTCAAAAGTTCGTTTTCGCCAAAAGGAAATTCAAGTGTACAGACAAAATCTGGAAACTTGAGGAAATAACGTTGTCGGTGAAAGAGAACTGAGTACACTGGGCTTCAGCAGATGGTGTACAAACCGTAACAGCTGACAGTATACTTAGAAAAAACAAATAAAAATGACAAACGTCTGTTTATATATTTATTATTATTATTTATAATAATAATTTATTTAAGGCCCCTACTATCTTAGATTACTGTTTTTACAGTGATTTATCAATTATTACACCTGGGTACTCTGGCTACTAATTCAAGGTTAGTAACTTGATCCAGGATCCTGCAGCAGTAGTGAGGATTTGACCGAACAAGCTACAGGTGGCGAGAGAACAACCCTGATTAGGACTCGAGGTGACATTTAAATGAAGCTCCTCTTTTCTTGGTAGGTTACTGGTTGACACTCCACTCTCCACTCTGAACCATGGACTTTGGCTGGTGTGGAGAACAGTGAGCCACTGGTGCATGAGGTCAAGCCTGAGTTCACTGTGAATCATTATTCACTGTCAGCAGCCTTCTGGAGGTCAGTTAGTCTTAGGCAGAAAACTAGTGCACTAGTTCACTGACTCACATCAAAACACAAATACCACGTGGATATTTTAAAAGCATATTCTGTCTGTGTCACCTCAACATCTCTTAGGTCACTTAAAATGCAGCAATAATGGGAGCCTGATCACTGGCCTCAGCTTGTGCCAAACATGCCACAGTTTTGTTTGTGTCACATGATCAGTGGCATCCCTCAGGTGTTTGCTGTCTGGGGCAGATCCTGTCTTTGGCATGCCTCAAAACACTTTATGGTAAAATTATTTACAGTAATAACTATATGTAGCACCTACTCTAATCAATGTTGATAGTGAGCAAGAAAGAAACACAGTAGTGAACAGGATAGGTTATGTTTTCTTTTAATGCTTATATTGTATTGTAATTTATCCATCCATGATTTATTGTTAACCACTTAAATCTGAGCAGGGTCATGATGGTCCAGAGTCTATCCTGAAACCAGTGGGCACAAACCTATGAAACAACCACTGGACGGGGTACCCGTCCATTGCAGGGTGACCAAACACAGCCAGTCACTCATTCACACACTACGGGTAATTTAGAGTCACCAATTAACCTGAATCACATGTTTGTGGACTTGAGGAAACCGGAGGACCCAGAGGAAACAGACATGGGAAGAACACACAGAGTCTATGCAGACTGAACTTAATTTGGTCTCATATTCGACCAGCCTGGGCTGTATGAGGCAGTACAGCCACCACGATGGCCACTGTCACTTAGCAAACACCAGCTCGCAGTCTAGGTAAAATGCTCACTAAACAGTTGTGCAATTTCTTTCGGTGTTTTTGAAGTTAGTGCTATACACAGATACACACAGACCTCTCTTCTGATTAGCACTCAGACAAAACAGCTTTCATTTGCCTGACATGCAGCAAAAAATCAAACTGACTGAATGAGACTTGAGCAGCAGCATGTGGAAGTGGTTGTGTCAGAAGATTTTAGCTAACATCACATCACCAGTGTGGCCTCACACAATACTGTTTGTTGCGAGTGACTCCATAACGGGGTAGAATTATATAGGTGGGGACATATTCCATACATGGTGACAGTGAGAGGTGGGATGGGTGGAGTTAGAGGCTTTTCATGGGAAATATCATGGTGGGAAATCCATTCTGCTGCAGAATGTGGAAAGATGTGAGGTTGGTGAGGTAACGGGGCAGGATAGTGGGGTTAGATTGTAACTTTATATAAAAAAAACTTAATCTTAGGTTAGTCTGGTGTTCTGAAGAAATTTACACTTAAAAAAATAGAGCCTGCCAGTATGATTGGAAGCAAAAGACAATCATTAAATAGCTGTACAAACCTGGGTAGACACAAACATGCCTCCCCAATTAGTAAGCCGCTGCACGTTATTACGGCAATATAACATTTTGCAAACATATTGTTCTGTATTGTCAATCACTCTTTATCCTATATTCTTATTTAGTTCTTAGATTATTATACTATTACTAATCTCAGGTGTTAGAAGGTTATCTCACCTGGCACCTGGTCCAGGGATCAGTGGTTAAAGATGGCCTTATAACCTGAAGACTTGTGGTCCAAGGCCCCTTCCCTGCTCCAGCTGTAGGGCTCTGAACAAAAGTAGTTTTTTCCCTGAAGTTAACCCAGTGGAAAAAAGATATCCTTGTTTTTCTCTCTGTGTTGTAACTCTATTTTATTTTGTCCTACTTTTATTCCTTTATTTACAAATCAAACTCTTGGAATTGATGACAATGACGCCTGGCAAATTGTTATTAATCTTTTCCGCTAGAGGGCGACTGGTAACCATTTTTTAATGGCGTGACCTCTTAAGTACCTTGTCCTGAAATCGAAAACAACTTATGCATAAAGTTAGATGTACTTAACTGTAATGACTATGAACATTTTGGAATTTATTGTGTATGATGATAGTGTGACAGAATCATCCCCATTAACTCAGTAACATCTGACTGAGGAAACTGGGTCTGCAGGTAGAAGAGCAGCGGTGAGTTTATTTTGGTGGTAAATGTCGAACATAGGGAGCACCAGGATGGTCTCATTCTAGCCTCAGCATCCACAAGGATGTTACCTGGGGAAGAGGAACCCCTCACTGCGACTCTTACAAGTGACATGACCCAAAGGAGTATTGTACCTAACAAGGTGTTATGCTGCTGTTTTCCTTACCTGATATGTCTCTTTTAGTATATTATTGTCTTTGTAATGTTGTGTATGAATATGACAGTCAAAAATCATTCAGTTAAAAAGCATACAGGGTGGGTCACAGGCTCATCACTAAGCATTGATATCCTGATGGACACAGCAGACTTGGTCCATTTTATAAAGATTCTGTTTTTCTCATTTCTGGGATGACTGGCAGCTGCTGTCTTTTTCTAGTTCAAATGGAAATGTGTTCTTTACCATTTACAGAGAGAAATTGCACACTTTTGAACAGAAAAAAGAATGGATTGTTTATTTATGCAAAAAAGAAGTATGCGGAGAAAATTCTGGGTCTGAATTTTCATACAGACACAGATTTAAAGTATCTACTTAGACATTTAAGGTCACAGAGGTGTGGGAGTAACACAAAGCAAAATATGCCCCATGTGGCATATTGCTGGAAACATTCAATTTAGTACCACATTCAATGACAAACTTTACAATCTGATTACAAAAATGAGAGCAGTCAGGCACAGGCCACAGTTCTGCCGTGAAACATGTTGATGGTTCAGTCAAGCAGAACATTGAGCCTTCTGGACTCCTTTCCCAGGCCTTCAGTTCCATCTACTGTAAATCTGTTTCTAATAAATCAAAACACACTGGAAGCACTGAGTATAATAATCCACATTCCAAATAACACTCTCTCCAAATCTGTGTATCCTAGACAGATGTTTATTCTTACACCTAATTCCTGTCTCATACAAATATTTGTTTGATGTTTTTGTATTTAATGTGCTAGTTGATGATATGCGTTATTTTCTGAGTCATGTATCACGGTAGACAAAGCTACTGTGCGTGTAACAGTCTTACACACACACACACACACACACACACACACACACACACACACACACAATAACCCAGAACTTGCACGTACACTCAGTTAATTAAGTATATAAATATCCAGCAGGTCCTTTCTTTTTGTAACAGTTTTTAGATCAGTTTTATTCAGGCCTTAATACATTTACACGGACAATGAACAAGGTGTTGCTGGAAATGTGAATGCAGAAATAACAGTTTTGAAATGACTTCATATATAAAATTAAAGAACCAGAAACAGAGCTAATGTGTGGGGCATTTAACAGGAACTGAGATTCTGTTTGTGAAAGTAGAAGTGAGGAACTGTTTTGAGCACCAGGGGGAACCAAACTGCAGAGTGTTCAAAAGACAGCTCGGAATCTGTTGAGTAACACATGGGGTGTTGCCACCCCTGAGACTGAAATGGGTTTAGAACCATGCAACAGTAATGCCCAGTAGCAGGTAGCATCTGTCTCTCATGCAAATAGGTATATGACAAAATGTGTGCAAATACTCTATATACGCATGTGTAGTGTGATATCTCATTAATATTGCATTTTATATCTTTTCTGTTTTGTTTTCCTGGGCCAGGACAAGGAAAATCAGCTGGAGAGCAAAATCTGAAGCCCAAGACCTGTCTAAGTCATATAAAGTGAAAGGAGCAACAAGCTGATGGCTGATATAGACTCATGCACATACAGTAGATTTCTTAATTTATTTTTAACCATTTTTCTCCAAATTTAACCAATTGATCCCCAGGATGTCTGCAACGAATGGAAGTGCTTCCATTCCACCCTTTAAGGACCCACTACAGTCCCCAGTCCAAACTGCTGGCAATACTTTTAGTGGAACTACTCAGAGCCCCTGGTCCTGTAGCTGCTGAGATGTTATGCGGTGAGGATAGACTGTAGAAGCGGGGTCGTCTGTGAACAGGCAATTGTGGTGGACCATGGAGCCTTACTGGGCATGTGCCAGAGCCCCAGCACCCTGGCCATACCCAAAACCTTTGGGGCCAAAATTCTTGGCGTAGCATCCTGTGGTGGAGAGTGGGGGAGTTAATAAAAAGCAGAGCCATAGAGCAGAATTTGCTTTTCATACAACAGTCTAGACTGGTCCTATGACAGCATCAGATGTTATTACCACTCCAAACTCAATCCTTACCCTATTTGACCTAGATTAGTTACCAAAATATCTCAAAAGCTTCTGTCCATGATATAAGTTGGGTTCCCTTATTATAACTGAAACCTACAATCTTCCGGTCATTGTCACTTTCTGTGATCAATAGTCCAGTTTGTCCCATCTCATGATGTCCAAAACTGCCCACCCAGCCCACCCTGTGGGACACAATATTTTCATTGTGGAAAACAGAGAGAGTTGAACACCTTTGCAATAGATCTCGCCGTCCTTGTCAGCAAGGGTCGTTGACTCGAGACCTTTGCCACATTTGGCACAGCGGAAGCAGCCCTTGTGCCAGGCCTGAAATGGAGAAGGAGAACATCACGTTCATTAGATTATTCTGCTGGAGTTTACACTTCTTGCTTTCTTGCTCTCCCTCTCTCTTATGGAATCTATAATATGTGCAGTGTTATTTATGATTTTTAAGAAAAATGCAGGAAAAAAATTCAGATAAAATACCTTTGCTCAGTATAATAGGTAAGCTAAGTTTTTTTTTTGCTACATGAAATTAGTTAAAGAAAATAATGTACTGCTTTTACACCTGTATATAAAGTGGCTCAGCTGAAATGCTTCCCTTATGATATTCACCAAGAAACCTTCTTGCTGTAAGCACTCTTCCTTAACAACTCTGGCTCTCTTCTTGTCCGACAGGAGTTTACCAAGCTGACACTAATCTGCGTGTCTGAACATCCATTAAAAAGACTATGAAGGTAGAGGGAGGCTCATTTTATATGTAACACGTGTAGGAGGACTGGGGTGGGGGCATTTTGGCAGTCATGCTGAATGAGTCATACGTTTGGAATCCAGCTGCTGTGAGGTCAAGTCAGGGCATGCCTCTGGTTGTCAACAGCCACACAAAGTGGTTCACAGTAAGGTAGTGGAAACCTCTAACATCCTCCTTCAGCAGAGGGCAAACTTCTGGAGTGATGTTTTGCCAATGAGCTGCTATGCTCTCATCATAATAAAGTCTGTCACTGATGAATTTGGAAGACATGGTATCTCATTTCTTCATTCCTTTTGACTGTTACTGTACATGTCTAGTGACCTACTCTTTATTATTCTCAAAACCCAAGAAACACCTCCTACAGGTACACTTACCCTGCCAGCCCCCACAACCTTCTCTGCAGCATACACTGCTTTGCTGCAGCGGGGACACACTTCTGAGCCGCCAAACCTCTGGGCGAATTTGGAGGGGTTTGGATTGTTGGTGGGACGGTGAGGGGCTGGTCTGTGGAAAAAAGACAAAGAGGAACCAGAAAGTGTTGGTCGTGGAAACTTTGGATGATTTTCCAAACAGTAGCAATAACAGATATTTAAATTGCGTGTATCTGCCATTTATGTAATGTCACAGTGGGGGTGAAAATGACACAGTGGGGCCTGGATCTCTTACTCTTCGGGTTTGATGCCCAGGGACTCTCCCTTGTCCATGCTCAGAGTGCCTGCTCCACCACCGTAGCCGTAGCCTTTTGGCCCATACTTCTTGCCATAGCAGGCCTTGCAGTAGACCTCATCGCCATGGATAGCCACTGTAGTGCTGTCCAGGTTCTTCCTGCAAACCACTGAAAACCAAGTGACACATGCAATTGGCACATGCCAGTGTGGGAGTCACAAACACACTTAAACAATCCAGACAATCAGCAGACAATTGGACAGAAACAGAAATACACTGACACAGCATCAGTCCTACAGAGTCATGGTGTATTGCTTTGTGTTGTGATAGAGAACAACCATCTCCCAACTGTTTGTTTTTATTAAAAAAAATATTCATCATAAACAGACAGATGCAAAAATGTATTAATTGTATTATAGTGAGTGATGCAAGTGTTTATTTTTCTTAAAAGTACATCAGCAGAAATCTCAGTGATGCTGAATAACAGCAAACACAATTGGAATCTGTATATTTGTTAGAATGGATTATTTTGAAATAACCAAAATGTTATTTATGGCAGAGGTGTTCCACTATGTGACCGTTTTTCATATCTAAACAATTGTCATCAGTCATATGAAGAAATAAGAGAAAAAATTAAAAGGAGACATTGTCAGTGTCAAAAACAAGTAGTACAGTATTCTAAGATGCTCAATTAGCAGAGTTGCATAATCATTTTATTCAGGATTCTTAATGAGACAAATGCATAACCTTGAGGGCCTCATAAAGGCAGTTGTGCTAAAATGTGCAAGCTGTTCATGTCTCCTCAATAAAATAAATATGTAATGTTGCGAATCAAACAGCTGAATAACATTTTCTGCTACAGTATTCTTGAAATTCAGAGTGCATCAAAAATTTGATTTTAATGTGTTGTATTGTTAACCCTTCATAGAAAAATGGTTAAAAAGGCATACATCAGAAAGCAAAATTTTCATATGTTTGCAGGTTAAATCAATGGTACAACTCAGCATAAATGCATCCCCTAAGACACAAGCATTTAGATATTAACACACAGTTATTAAAGTGTCCCAGCATAAAATCTTCTAATAATGTATATGTATTTTAGCATATAAGAGAACTGTGGAGACACCATTAGCATCCAATACAAATTCAGTCAGTTAAGGACCAGAGGATATGGTTGTGAAATAAACAACAAACAAATCCCATCCAATGAGAAGGGAAATTTTTGATGAATGTGCTTATTTTGACACTATTGTTTGTTTAGATTTCTGATCCAGGTTAATGATCCAGAAATTGTGCTTCCTAAAGGCTCTGCAAACATTAAATTATTGTTATTCTTTAATTGATTGTTGAGCGTGATGTCAGTCTAAATGCACTGTTTTATATCTTGCATTTATTATATAGTCATAATAATTCCAACCGTTTCAACTAAATGCATGAACTGAAGAAGCCATCTGTCTTTCACCAGACAAAAACATTGTTAAGCATTTTAATGCATTTTTGAACCCAAGAACTTCTCTGCAAAAATACATTAGTGCAGCCCTGGTTCCCTATCAGTAATAAAGCTGCACTGTTTGGATAACATCACTAAACACTTATCGATGTTTCCTGTCACTGGGGGATAAGGGTTTGCATGCCAAGAATTCCAAAGATGCAGTACCTATTCTGCCTTATAAGGATGGTGGCCCACGACTCCATATATGGGCATCATCCCTCAGTTTTATTGAGAAATAACCCAAAGCTCCATTTTCCTTCTTGCATCATAAACACATTCTTCAGCGGAACAGCCACCCACAAAAAGGACAACGTTCCTGCAAAATGTCGTAATGCAGTTCTGAAAATCTTGTTAAACTGTATTAAATTACATGAGCATGAACCTTATTTTTCATCTCACATCAGTGATGCTTCTGCAAAAGGGAGATTGAACTAAAACATCAGTACAGCCTCAAAAAATCTATAATCTATTTCTGAAATCAATGATCTTATCCTGTAATTTTGATACATTTTGACCAGCGTTTAAAAAAAATTGAACAGACTGAAGTGTAAGATAGTAGGAAATCATCTAGAAAGTTCTCATAATCTATTTTAATTGTTCAGCTCTTTAAATTTGCTAAATAATGTTCTGTAAAATACCACTGTGGACTCCAAGACTGACAGTAAGGGTGAAGTATTGCAGGGCTTCAACAACAGGGAGCACCATCAGCAGGCAGACAGTGGCATAAAGACACATTTCATTTATTTTTTTCTTCAAGAACCCAACTGCTTAAGTGGGAAAATAGATTACACTACATAATGTCTACTACTAGAGTAGTTGTTAAATTTTGACAGCAAGTGACATGTTAACAATTGTAAGGGCTGATTAATCTTGATATTAGTCCTGGGTGGAGAAACCGTCCGGTCGCAGTACAAGCTTCCTAGTCTTTTGCTCACACAGTTCCTTCAGAGAGTGTGTTTTCTTGCTAAGGGCACAACTGGTGGACTCAACCCAACACCGTATCGCAGATACAGCAAGCAGGTGGAGTGAGTTGACTTACTGCACAGGAAGCAGGACCTGTGGTAGCTCCTGCCATCACACTGCACCTCCTCTGCGAAGTACACTGTTTTCTGACAGCAGCCACACTTGTTTCCACCACCGAGAGGCATCCTGTCACAAGGCACAAAGAGGGTAATGGGTGGCTCTTGCTTGGGGTGGGTGACCAACATACAGACACCTCCTTAGTTCAACGCAACACATTACTATGCACCTCACAGCAAGTTCACCATGAGTTTATCATGGAACAGTATCCCCCCCATAGAGCAGCATGTTTCCCGAAGAAACACAAAGATACTCTGTTCACTCTCTCTGTTGGGGATATGAGTTCAGTGAAGGATTTTACTGTGTTTACTGTATGATTGGTTCTCATTTCATGTGCACATGGGGTTGCAGTTGAGTGTGGTAAAATTGCACTGGCAGCTCTGTGCTGCAGGTCAAGAAGCACAGATGCAGATTCCCTCTGAATTTAAACTACATCACAAGCCATGTGATGAGCTGTTTTATTTTCATTTATTCATTCATCTGACGCTTTTCTCCAAAGCAACTTACAGTGTTGAGCTACTTGCACTGATTTGCCCCTTTACTGTATGGCAGGGAAATTTTTACTGTGCTTGATCAATACCTTAATCGAAATTGGTTATTAAGGTGGCAGCTCTAACCAAAGCACCACCTGCTTTTATATACCAGTTAACAGCTGTAAATGGTCAAAAAAGAATTTTTGCACGTGCGATTCATCAGCTGCTTCTGTTGAGTGCAGGGTCATGAAGGAAATGCTAAAGTATATTAGAAAAGCTCAGGGTGTGGATTTAAACACACTTTAAAAGTACAAACAGGGCGTAGCTCCTCTTGGCTGATATGGACACGCTTATTCACGTCTGTCAGGTACAATGACAACTGCTGCTCGCTTGAGGGTGCTACAGTCACCCCACTTCCTTCCAGACTATGACGTCATGCTACACATCTGTTTATTACTCGTTACGTCAATTAAAATGCTTTCGTGCAATAAGTTGCTGCCCCACCAGAATCTGCTGCCAACCATGGAGATCCTTCCATCCTGAGGCAGCAAGTATTGCAGTTGTTAGAGCTGCTCCCTGGGTTTGAATCACATCTCCTGCTGTAGCACTGCTGAGTGTGGTACTTTCCCTGAACTGGTACATTAAAAATTACCCCACTGTATTATCTCAGAAATCACATAAGTAGCTTAACATTTTGAGTATATAGATGTAATCTATCCTGAGGTTGATGGCAAATTTAAAAAAAAAAAAAAACTTAAGAACTTCAAAATTACAATCCAATGCAACCCAAAATACACTTCTGCTCACACTTCAAAACTCTCACTTCACATTCTTGTTAGAGATACAAAAACTGATTTTTCTGTGCATTTCTGCAGCTGGGCTCACTGTATAGACATATCTTTTTCAGTGTGACCGTTGTTAAACTGCTGTTAATTGCTGTTTTTTCCTTCCTGGCCATCTGCTCTGATACGTAGTTTCCTATTATGGCCAAAGAGGAAACTCTGCTCACCGCCGCACACTGCTAACACAGCCAACATGAAGTGCGTCCTTAAAGGTGAAGTACTGCACTTTAGCTGCCCTGCTTAAAGTACTGTACTGCATGTGTGTAAGTGCACATCACAGTGTTCCAGAAACCTATATAAAACTGGTGTGAACATTACACATATATCATGACTGGAGCAGGTGAGTGGTGTTTAACACAAAAGTATGATTTTAACCATTGTCTGAGATGCTAGCTTACATACCGTCAAGAGACTGGGGCTGTAAAGACCACTGTAAAGGGTGTGTAAGGGGGCTGAGGGCCACACAGCAGTGGTGTTGCTCTTGCTGGGGTTAAGCTTGTGCAGCAGAGAGGCTGTTGTGCTGGAACGCAGGAACACGTAGGGTGCGGTCAGCCTTTCCTGCTCTGAAGTCAACAATGGGCCAACGTGTGTGTGTGTGTGTGTGTGTGTGTGTGTGTGTGTATCCAAAATGTAACATTACTTCTGATTAATAAAGACAGCTGTATATATGCATTTCATCATTCTGTGTGAAGAAACGTTTAAACTTGTTTCACATTTTTTATCTGACACTTTCCTACAATGTTAAGCTTCTTAGAGTGATTTGTCTGTTTAAACAGCAGGGTAATTTTTACTGTTTCAATTCACTGAAAGTAATTTTCTCAAGGGCACCAGAGCAAGAGTTGGGATTGAAACCCAGGTTCTCTAACTGCTGTGCTACCTGCTGCCTTTGTGTCTTAAGGAAGTTACAACAAGTAAATGCAGCAAATTAACCCACAGAAATAATGAATTTTGCTTCAGAAGGGAAAAACAAATTTGGATGTCTGTGCAAAAACAGGATGTGACGTAAGAAGTTTGCAGCTTCTACACTGCAGATTAGGTTTGTTTGGGTTCCTTACAGTGCCCACCCCCCTTTAAGGCCTGTTTTTTAGCAGCATTCAGGAGGATGTTGGCAAGCAACAGGTCACCACATTCACACCTGGCTGCTGGTATGTAAACAACCTCTTGAGCAAGTTCCATCTCGCTAAAAACACCGGACTGTAATTCTCATGATCTTAACAGAGTTGCTTTGAAGCACAGCAAAAAAGGGTTTTGATCCATTTTGGTTAATCTTTTACATTTCTCATTCTTTGCTTCACTGAGAAACCCAGTGACAGAACAATAAAATTTGACGTCAAAATTTCATCTTTTTAAATAAAAAGTCTGTTTAAAAACACGCCCCGATCTATATAAGTTGGACTTGTTAAACATTCAGTGCTCCATATAAATCAGCTCAGAAAAGCTGGAAGAGAAGAGGCTTTTGCTGTGTAGTGTGGAAGCTCATGGTTACGTGGAACACTCCTCCATCCCCCATTAGCTTGAAGAATGTAGCATGCGAGGAAGGGCAAAGGCTGCTGGGTAGCGGTATGCTCCTTACCTGGAGTTAGTCCAGACCTCCAGATGTATAGCTGAGGGGCTTGGTAGGGTAGAAGCAGCGTGAAACTCAGCCGTTTGACACCCTACACACCGAGTCACTTATATCTGTGGGGGCGGGGCATCAAGCACACTGGCTTATATGTGAGGAGGCGGGGCCACATGGAGTCAGTTACATGAGAGGGGAGGACTCAGAACCAGAGGGGTGTTAGGAAGTGAGAGGGTTTTGTTAGTGAGACTTTGGAGGCGGCTAGAGACTAAGAGATGTAACAAAGACAATGTGAGGGAACGAGAGAGTGTGAGAGAGAAAGAGAAGAGGAAGGGGAAGAAAGAGATTTGTACAAAACCAGAAGGAGGGACAACAGAAATTCCTTCTAATCATTGAAGTATGTGTCTCTGCAAATGCAGATAAAGAGAAAGGCTTCTACTCACTGTACTAATGATCCCCTAGGATTCCTATACAGATGCCTTATGTGAAAACACCAAAATAGAGGAGGTAAACATGCAGTAATCAGTAGCAGATGGCTGTGGGTGTTGTCAGTCCTCTATGAGTCTTCTATTCAGATCAGATGCCTAAGAGTCACACTAAAGAGTTTCACTCATGATCAAGTAAATTGGTGTTCATGAATTAAAGCCCCAGTAATCCAGTAACTATTTAGTAATTACTCAATAAGCACTGAGTAACCGCTCAATATTGACCATGAACTCCATTTGGCTCATATTTGAAGACAAAGTGACCAAACAGTAAACCAATTTGCGAACCAATTTAAAATGTAAAAAAGACAACAGTTTGGGTCAGAAATGCAATTTCATTTTTTGCATGTTGTGTCAGGACATTTTTACCAAGAATTCATCCGACTAAGTGTTTTGTTCAAGGCTACAACAAGCCCCCTCTTGAGGCTTGAGCCTGCAACCCTTTAGTCAAGTTTTAATATTCTAATTGGGCTCTGCAGCATCTTCATTTCTCTCTGGTTTCTGCATCTTCATTTTTGGGATACCAGCCTACAAACCAGAGTATCTGACCTTTTAGTGTAATGAACAGATGCACTGCTTGACTGAAGATAGAAACAATCAATTTCACATGGACATTAAACTGTAGAGATTATCCAACACACCCTGTGAACTTTGCTTGGCTGCCAGTGAACATAAAGGGCAAGCCTATGTGGTCCATAAAGCAGACAAGTTGGTAGCATTTGACATTTGAATGCTCCATGAAGCATCACTGCTGCATCACGTCATCTCAGAGGTGACTCGGGTTCAGACATGCGGACCCCCAGCATGAACCTTGCTCTGCATCTTCTATGGACTTGAGAAGGATTCTGTCGAACGAGAGGGACCGTCTTCAGATCAAAGACTGAGGACCACAGTAAACCCCCCCCCTCACAAAAAAAACAAAAAAAACAAAAATACTGGCAAATTTACTCAAGCAAACAGTTGTGACTCTACTCAGCTTTAAAGCCAAGTGTCTATAGGGGTCAGTGTTGGGTTGATTTTTTTTGGAACTTTTGTAATTAAAATCAGCTGTGTGAAACTGCCTGTTGAGAGTAGACCAGAACCATATTACAGTACATTAGGAGAAAGTGATTTTATGGTTTCTGCCTCCAGTGGTGCTGCTCTGAAACTGATATGACCTCACATACAGGCTCTTCACCCCCCAGTCTGAGAGTGAGATCTTTAGGATATTCCTCATGTTGGAATCCCTGTGTTGCTACCACACGGACACGCTTTAAACATGTGCTGAAATGCAGGCAGTTGTAACTGGCAATGAACCTTGGCTATACAAATATTAACTGATGTCAATTGAAACAGACAGATAAAATATAGTGTTTATGAAAAAAGACAGAATTCAGTCATTATGGGCATTGTAACACATTTCAACACATTGAACTAAAGCCTTCTGCTTAACAAAATAGCACCTGCATACAAGAAAAAATACAAGAGGAAACAAACTGATAAAATGGTTATAAACTAGCCTCAACTATTTTATTTTTCCAAGAGTTACATGTATTCATTATTATTCCATTGTGTATTTACATACATGGTTAATTGATGTTTTGAATGCTTCATATATTACAGAAATCTTAAGGCTGTCATTTAGTTATTTAAACGTTTTAGTAACATTCAGGGAAATTATTTGGCACTGTTGAGATGGCCTAGGAACTCATTATTACCTTTTTACCCAAAAATTAAATAGTATAATATAGGCTCCTGCTATCAGAAAATTGACTATCAGGCACATTTTAAGGAAAAGATTAGATAATGAAGCATACCTCTATACAGTGTATATAATACTGTATGTTGTTTAGAATAATATATATTACAGAGGGGTCCTTTAAATGACAACCAGTGAACACATACTAAATGCCCCATCAAATACATATATGCCTGTTTTTTCCAAAGCACTGTGGTACTGTAGAAGTTTACTAGATGCACAGCTTAGTTTGCCCTGATTGTCCACTGTCTCCCCCTTGTGCTCATCTGTAGAGTGGCCTGAGACAACAGGAGGCAGGAAAATGGGTCTAGGAATAGGAGTAACAGGAAATTACATCTGTTTAATCTAAGAAAAAGGTGGTCAATGTAATGATTTTGATCAACAAGGAGAGAGTTACATGTTGCAGTCTGGTTCTCAGTAGTACTGGCAGATGAACAATGTAACATTATAGGGCAGCAGGTGGCGCAGTGGATAGAGCTGCTATCTATGGACTTGGGAATATGAGGATTGCATCCCATCTCCTCCTGCAGTGCCAGTGAGCACAGCATTTACCCTGAACTGGTACAGTAAAACTTATCCTGTTGTATAACTGAGTGAACAGTAGTGGGTTAATGCTGCAGATAAAAGTGTGAAAAGAAATGAGCCCACACTGTGAGCCCTCCAGGATAAATGGAAGGGAGCTGGCTGCTGGAAATTAACGCATAAATGAAAAATTATCTCTGACACATAATTTCTGAAATCAATAAGCTGAAATTACATCTGGAGTCTCTGTGAGAGACTGGCATTCCATCCAGGGTGTATCCACTCCTAGCCTAGCACCTAGAGTGCTGCCATGACCCTGATCAGGACAGGCAGTTAAAGGCTGGATGGATAGCCACTATATAAAGAAATAACAGTAATGTGTTTTACAAGATAAAGGTATACAAGTGGAAAATTTTAGCATGTTCCTGAAAAGTAAAATTTGTCATGCTGCTGAGAAAAGCAAAGGAGTACTGCTGCATTTTTGTCTTCATGCAGTTAGGAATCCAGTATTGTAAACATCCCATAATTCCCCACAACAGTTACACACTATTTATAAACATGCAGCAGCACTGCATTATGGGAGAGCCATTCCCCCCATTCACCACTACAATACTAATTACACTAACAAAACTTTTACCCAAATACCTTGGGTAAATCCTGTACATATATTGCTGTCAGACTGTTATGACTGGAAAGGGAGCAAGAGGACGGGAGGCAATCTGCTATCACATTATATTCAAGTTTATCTTATCGCAGGGTTTTACTGTACCACTCTTGCACCTTTTGCCATCTTCTTAAGATAAATGACACAGTAGTTTCAGTGACACTCAAATAACTGTGGAAGATAACAGAACTGCACAGGGGTGCCTGAATCAAAAGGATTCAAGCAGAGATAATACAGAATATTTACAGTACATATAAGTAACAAGTAAAAAGCAACCCCGTGCATATTGTGCACGTTTAAATTTAAGAGCACGCATTAGCGTGAGCCAAGCTCCGGCTGTGTGGACTCTGCATGTTCTTCCCATGTCTGCGTGAATTTCATCAGGGTGCTCTTGTTTCCTCCCACAGTCCTGAGATTTGTTTCAGCTGAACTCTTGACTCTGTTGCTCTTAGGTGTGCAACTGTAATGCTATATACTGTAAATGGGTTAATTGATGTGTGTAGCATTGCAGGTTGCCTTGGAAGAAGGTGGCAGGCAAATATCGGTTTATTTGTTGCTTTGGAAAAGAATAAATGTGAACAATATTAAAATGATACACACACATTGTCGTGCAGCTGAACTTCCAAGCGTTTCCTGCAGGTGGCGGTGTCATGCCTCAGATAGGTGCTGACAGCAAGCCTTTAACCTCCAGGGACCAGCTTACCCTGCCGTTTCCAGCTACCTGCTGTGTCACCTGGGGGCAGCAAAATGGAGGGGAGCAGCGGGGGGTGTCTTCAGCAGCATCCAGGCCTCATTATGAAGGCTTTAATGCCGTTTCATGAAAATATACTTTCCCAAATTGAATGAGTCAAATCATACATTCATTATTTACACACTGCTGTATTATTAGTGTTTCATTATTGCTTATATTCTTGCACACAGCAAACAAATTGCATTTTTGGTGGTGCTCTGTGAGCAGGTGCTCCATAATTTGCAGAGCTTCGTGGGGGGCCTTTAATATAGAGGTAGCCAGAGCCGTTTGACACAAGTGCTGCATTAAAGTAGTAGCAAAAGGGGCAAACTTGTTTGAAAAGAATGCCTTTCATAAGGCCATTTGAAGTGTGTACCATCTGCAGGGCGGCAACTCGCTCTCATGCAGCCTCAAACCATGGTCACTGCAGAATGTTAACACTTTAACTGGCAATACAACCCGAGGAAAAGAAGTCAAGATAAAGGAGCCCTAGGGGATTGTGGGTAATTGGGGATGAAGGTATTGGGCGCATGGCCGACGTTCAGCGGGTGCCAATTCTTGTCACCGATTGGCTGCCTTTGTGTGTTGAGCTGGGGACAAAACTGGCTATTCAAACAAGTATTTACTGCCCTTCAGACCCTCAGCCTGGACCCAAAGGACTCCGTTTGTCCCTGATCCCATGTCTTTCTGTGTCTTTCTGCCACTTTGTCTCCCTTCTCACCCTGCAAGTGCACAGATGGTGGTGCTTACATCATCCCAGACCGTCAAAAGTGCCCAGGCCCCCCCGACACTGGCCTCGGGGTGATGCTGGCACAGGCAGTCCATTGTGGCCATTGGTGGCTGCCTGCCGCCCCTCATTACGGAAGACAGAAACGGGGCGAATCCTTGCCCCGGGTGTGTATGTGTGTCTGTGTGCGTGTGCATGTGTGTGTTGTGTTGTGTAGGGGCTAGGCAAGTGATGTGGCTGCAACAGTGACACGCACCCCCTCCCTCTTCCTCACCCCCCTCCGCTGCACCCCGCCCATGTGAAGCGTTCCACAGACATCGCCGACACCCCACGCGACGCAGCCGTCTAGACAGCCACTTGCGCCTTTTGTGTTCCAGCAACAAGCCCTGCTTGTGCTGCCCCTCGAACCTGTGGCCACGGAAACCTCCCTTGCAAGACGAGACAGGGATGCTGGTGGACGCCGTCCCCACAATTGGGGACCACGAAGCTGCACTGTGACACATTTGGAGTGAGAGGGAGCGAAAGAGAGAGGGAGCTGCTGAACTCAGTGTTGGGCTGCAAAAAACCAAGTGGACTAAGCTCACCGTGGACAGAAGTGCCTGGATGACTGGGTGAGCTGGAGACACTGGACGACGGCACTTGGGGTTGACCGGGGGGGGGGGGTCACTGTGCTAATTTATGCAGTCAGTTTCCTGTCATTATTACATTAGATTTAAACAAATTCAGTTAGCTGATGCTTTTCTACTTAACTGATGCTTCTGTTCTATTAACAGGGGTTCATTTACATGTCTTTTGTAGAAGTATTATAATCTTTTACAAAGCTCTCTCTCTGTCTCTCCCTCTTTGAGAGCCTCTCTCATTCTGCCAATAACTTTGTCACTCTGATTGCTCTCAGGTTTAAATGACCCTTAAGGACAAGCGCAAACATTAGACCCCCAGAGGACTGTAGAGAAGTAGCTTGATCAACACAGGCCTAAGAGAGTCTTAATTCCAATGGCTTTTCAGACACTCGATCAGCTGTGTTATAACTTCCAGGACTCAAGGTTCCACTTTAAAAACATTTGAGAATTTGCAAGGTTGCAAGGGGTTGGGAATTAAACAAGTGGTGTGTAGTGGCATCTAGGTGATGGTTGTAACTGGCAGCTAGTGACACAGCAACCCCAAAGTGGCACATACAGGTCCCCAGGTGTGGTGCTCATAAGCAAGACACTTAACTGAAATAGCTTCATGGAAAAAACAAAAGTAGTAGGTGGTGTTAATAATTTGTTTCAAGTACAAGGGAGACTCTAATGGATCCTTCAAGCAGTTCCATAGCTGAGATCTTCAAAGGTACTACAGCAGGAGGTGAGACTCAAAGCTGGGTCCTTCAAGTGCAAGGCAGTAGCTGTAACCATTATGCCATCTGCTGCCCTATGAATTTTTTTAACTCACCAGAAAGGATCATTGTAGAGATCTATTATATATCCAGCTTTATTTTCCTGCTTGGAACCCCATCAACTACAGGACAGATCCACAAACATGAATGCATATGACAGCTGCGCATCATGTTACCTTTACTACCATAACAGCCTACAGAGTTCAAGAAGACCAAAAGTCCCCAACTGACAAGCAGAAAAACAGTGACACTGTTTCCAAAGACCAAAACAGAGCAGAAAGAGGAAGTTGGGCCAAAGTGCCCCAAGCAAAACTTCTCCTTTCTGTTCTGCACTCTGCTAATTGGAGACTGAAGGCTTCTATTTTTAGGGGCCATAAAGCTGTCGCATGCCTGGCTCTCACACAGCTATACTTATAGGTACGCGTGGTTGTTTGACCAGTGTATTCAGATGGACGTAAATCCTCTGTGTTCTCTTGTATTGCCTTGAGTTGGGAAGAGCTCAGCTAGATGCGACTCACTGAGACAGACTCAACCCGAGCCGAGAAGACAAAGTAAGTTAGCACCATTTGCAGTCTCGCTTCTGTCCACTGACACCTGCTCTGCAGTGTCAGCACTACACAGTATAATCCTATGTGTTTCTGGATGCTTTCCACTTTGACGGTTATGGTCGTTGGCCAGATTTGTGATTCTAAGGGTTGTTTTGCTTCGTGCCTCAGCTTCCCCAAAAGACCACAAAACACTCTGTTGTGGTGTTTTGAAGAGATTTGAGTAGCAATAATTTACAGTGTAGGTCAATCTGGACATCTGCTTCAGGACAAATCACTTGGGGATTTTTCACTCTAAAGTTTTCCAAGGCCTTAAATGACTTCCATTTTACAAAAAATATAGTGGGCAGTCAGAAAATGTATGTACAGTTGACACATTAGGGATTCCTGTAAGCAAGAATAATGGTAATTAAGGATACAGACTTTTATCCTGATGGTTGTTGGTTTAAACCCGGTTAGGGCCTTTGCTGTTCATGTATTGATCTTGAATTTCAGCAAAAGTCACTGGTGCCTCATAGTTCCTCACCTGTATACAGGTTTAGGTTTAAATCTGGCTCCACCGGTCTGGACTTTGTTTTTTCTCCTGTATCTGAGTGGACCTCAGTAGTTCATAGATATGTGTTTCAGGTGACTCTAGTGCGTGTGTGTGTGTGTGTGTGTGTGTGTGTGTGTGTGTGTGTGTGTGTTTGTGTGTGTGTGTGTGTATGTGTTTGCTGTAGGGTATCTGACATTCTAAGCAATCTTGGATAAAACTGTTAGCAAAATACTGCCATACCGACTCATAACTGGCAATGAAACAATCAGCAAACTCAAAACAAGGGCACTTCTTGTAATTTTTCACCTCTAAACAAGCCCTTAGAAGTTTCGCCATTATTAATACCTGACACTTCCTAAATTTAAATGATAATAACAAACAAATTAATACCTCCCAAAAATAAAGTATCAAAATATCAAAAATGATACTGAATAATCTATTTGTTAATATATAATTCAATGACTCTATTGAACAATCCATCTGATAAATAAATAAATGTAAAATGATAGTTTATACAGAGGTATAGCATAAAGCATAATTAATCCTTTATTAAGACGAGCAGAAAATGTATTTATACAAACTTTCTATGCCATGAGCAAACTTCTTAAAATAAAACTATCCTAATTAAAGAGGAAAAAACTATTTTTACTTCAGCCATCAATTATTTCACCTTTAGAATACCTTCCATTATTGCAGTACAACTTCCTCACTGATGTCTTCAAGTGAATGTTCATGTAGTTGTGTGGAAGACTAAGCCAGTTGTGACAAGTCTGTGTGGCTCACTGCAGGGCAGCACGTGATACAGACCTCAAGCTTTCTATCTAAAGATAATAAGGTGAAGTTCAGTGGTGTCTGCAGGACAAACCCAGCCTCACCAAACCGGACCCCGCTTTTGCTTTGTCGCTGACCAGATGGCTCTTGTCATTTGTCTGGTTTATGGAATTTTCTAGAACACAGCATCCCCGTTTCTTTCTCAAAGCAAGTGCTTTAAGTGGTCTTCAGGGCTACTGCTATGTGCTGCTTTCACCGTGATGGTCCTTCTGTAGGTTCCTGTTTTTGGTAAATGTGTTGCTAGGCAACCTCCATTTTGTTTCCTGCTTTGTTAAGTGGCCCAGCAGGGTGCTGTTTAAAGCTACCAGCCTTTTGTTGAAGGCAGTGAAGGCAGTCTGAGTGTCTTTTGCTGGATGGTTTTACCACTGGGATGTATTTTAAGACATAAGGGTATGTGAGGTATAGGACATACCTTCAACAGATTGTACCACCCACCCCAGTACAAAGACTCTGTCGTCTGCCATCCATACTTTTCCGTGATAATTGCAATGAGTCCAGAGTGAAATATCTCCAGCTGCTCAAATGAATGAGCAGATCAGTAACTAGTCCCAGAAGCTGAGGATGCTGGGAATGAATACCATCACAGTCTATGTTTACATGAAATTCTGCATGGTGTTTTCCTGAACCCATCCTCAAGACTCATGTTTTCCTGTTTATTTTCAAAAACATTACATCACAACCAAAGGTGTCACACTCGCTATTGATCAGCTCTCCAAAACAAGTCTGATGTAACTCTTTATAATACGTTTAGAATAAAGCTATTGATGGTTCCATATGTGCTATGTGATTTTTGAAAATTGGCCTTGGAACTGGTTGAATAATTTCTGACAGAAACAAACAGGGTGGTTACTTCTGTTTCTGGAGAGTTTCAGGAGCAAAATATGTTCTGATACTGGAAGTGGGCTGGACATGTATGGAAGATGACAATGTGCTTTGATTTTAATAACTAAAACATGTCATAACTGTGTTGAGTAATATGATTTTCAAAGTGGGAGATATTTTAAAAATGTCTGCAGATAATACTGAGTGAGATTACAAAAAATACTTAATACTTAAAATATTAAAATAGTGAAAGACTTGATAACAGTAAGATGCACTTTTTGATTCCAGAAAGGCAACTGATGTTCTACATATGAGATACACAAACAAATATATGGCTGTACAAGTTATGTTGACAGACTGGTAAAACTACATGTTTTCATGCCTTGCGCTGTGCAGTGGGATATTAAAGAGACTAAAATAAACTCTGAAATCAGTTTGTTGTGTTCCAAAAGGAAGCAGGTTTTTAGGAACACCCTGCAGTTGTTGTCTCAGCAGGGGGGCAAACACAGAACATGTTACCACGCCCCTCTCTGGTTCCTCGTGATGGTAATGTGCACTGTCCCATCAGCTCTGCTGTCTTTGCTCCTCTACTATTTTTAGTGGCCATTAGCTTAATGACTACAGGGATGTGGGTCCATGAGAGGTTGTGAGGTGGTGGGGGGCCAATTCTCTCTGCAGAAGTCCTTGGGACTCAGTCAAGCAACACAGGTGCAGTTAGAAGGATGTGGGTTGTATTTGTGCCCAGCAGGGGGTGCCAGGTTGTCATACTGGACTAGTGTTAGCAGCTGGGGGTCTGGCCAGAGCTGGCTTCGAGGCATAGGAGTGCTTTGGTTCCTGGCATGTACGCACACACACACGCGCGCGCACACACACACACACACACGCACACACACACACACACACACACACACACACACACACACACACACACACACGCCATTTAGTTGATTACACCTTGTGTATTTGCTTATTATTTGTAGATGTCATCAATAAAGTCATCAATAAACTCATCCCTTACTAAAATCCACTACAGCCCAGGCATTAGTTACCACCATATCCAGTAGTCATTCACATGTAAAAATAAACATGAAGCTAGATACTGTTTATTGCCCAAAACAAAATATTAAATAAAGGAAAGATTTTGCACTAATCCTGATTTTCATATTTTCTTAAATATTAATTTAAAAATTAAAAATCTGCATGTCACTTTTGCTTTATTTATATGACATTTTGTTATGCACATAAACACGTCATCAGTGATGTAACCTAGGGTCTTGTGTCGCCCAGGTGACTCAACCTAGGTTCATCAGCCATGTATGTACGGTATGTACAGTACTCGCATTCATTACAATTTATCACACCTTTTCCAATTTTTTTGCCAATATTTTCTTCAGTAACTGTGGCTGAGACAAAATAAAGATTTGAGGTCATAACCTTAAATGTGGAGCTGAGATGTGAACAAACTTTGTACTGTTGGGTAGAAATTCAGCAAAGTCTCAAACTAATTTCTTTTGGATCACTGAGAATCAGCTTGTTTGTGCTCCACTCAGCAGTCAGGTTTGGTTTTGCCCCTTTAATAATTGACTTCTTTTTCATGAGATTGATTATTTGGTCAATCTATTGTTTCATAAAATAATGCATTTATTCATTAATTGATTTTTCACCGATTTGGACAACTTTGTACTTTCTTGACCACCCCAGTAATTCCTCCTGCTTCTAACTCAGGTATTAGAATTTATCTGAAATTATCGATATGTATTTATACCCACTAAGGGCAATTTTGTTTCATTAGTTAGTCTGGAACACATGTTGAAAGGAAACCCATGTGAACACAGATGGAGCTGGAGTCAAACCCACCTCACAGTCCAGGAGCTGTGAGGTCCCAGCTCATGCTACCCCAAGATCACTGCTGTCAATTCTCATCATCTCCAGGGGTAAAAAGTTTCCACATTAGGCACATTAGCTCTGTAAAAAGAAACGAAATATAACATTTTGTACGTATTTTACTTGTAAAAGGTGCCCACTTAACAAAAAAACATAAAAAGCAGAATAAAAATAATTTTACCTATGCTGTTCCAAAAAATGTGTGAAGTATGAGGAAGGTTGGAGTCTCCTCCATCACACAGTAAAGATGTAATAAAGTATGTAAGCATTGCAATGCCAGCCTCACGCTGACCAGTGTTTCTATCAGCACTCATTTGGCACCATGTTATCGGAGGCAGAGCTGGTGCCAATTCACTTGGAGTCCTTTTGTTTCTACCTGCACTCTTGGTTCGATTTGTGTTTCCGTAGCAACAGTGCCCATTTAGATGGACGCACACGGAGGGTTTTGCCAGCAGCCATTGCGGGTGTCTGATGTCTGGCCAGGCTGAGTCCATTCACATGTCAGACTGAACATCAAAGGAAGGAAAGCAATTCCACGTCCTTTTTTGGGAAGGTCTAGAATGACCAGGCCCTCAGAGAAGGAAGGACTGGAAACTGAACTTTTTAAATGATAACATAAGGCAATATTTGCCATCCTGAGTCAGTTTGTCTTCAAGCAATTAAGACAGTTTACATAATTACTTTCTGCTGTAGAGCATTTCGGAACATGGTAAATGTGATCAATTCTGGAAGGCACAACATACAGGATCACAGCTACACATGGCCTGGAGCTGGTTATGTTAAACAGATGATCTTAGCCCAAAGGTGCAATATAGGTGTCATATCAGATATTTGTAAGTCACTCTGAATAAAGGTGTCAGATAAATACTACATTGTAATCCCTGTGTGTTGCTTTGAAGAAAATCTTCTGGTAAACATATAAACACAAATGTAAATATCCAATTCTATTATACCAACTGTTATATCTCATATATCTTTGCTATATCAAATCCAGAGGTCTCATATATGCAAATTAGGAACACCTACGTTAGTGATAGAACCTGAAATTTTTGCTGAACCTTTATACTGCAACAAAGTAACATAATGAACTGTTCATTCCAATGCGTGCCATTTACTGTATGTCTGTTCTCTGTGGGTAGATTCAGTTCCACTGAAAAGTAGTTGTTCAGGAAAAGCACTGAGAAAAAGGAGATCAGCTAACATGCCCTTGAGCAAGGGACTCATGCAAGTAAATGTATTATACATATATTTTAAAAATGACACATTGCAAACTTTTTTGGGGCTCTGAAGCAATATGGATACTTTTTGCTGCCTGTGTGTATGGGAGGGAACAAAGTGGTATTTTCCTTTGTGGAACCACACTGAAGGTCAGGCAGTGAGAACACTAACAACACATTGTACATCTTTAGTACAAACACCTCACGGCTGTGTTCATTTCCGACCCCTAGGGTTTACTCCAGTTCTTGTGAAAGGGCATCATTTTTAACCTGTGGGCAGAAGGTGGAATAGCAGTTAGACACAGTTGCCGATTATCATGTCAAGTCCCAGGAGCATCTCACTTGCTTTAGTAGAACACATTGCTGTGTAAATGGGCAGAATTATAATCATGAGTCAAGCAACAAAGCCATAAAAGCATCATACAAAACAGTTTTTACGCAGCAGAGCAAAGTGTTGCAATAGTGCCCCCGCTCCCTGCTCCATGTATGGGTTGGTGATGAGACTCTCAGCTCTTCCCCTTCATGGCCTGGACTGTTATTACAGTCACTGTAATTGCTGCCCCTCTCCTCCACTTCCTGCCCCCCAGAGAGGAGTGTGTCTGGTTTCAATAAGCAAGGACGCTGTCGCACAGCTGCACGCTCATAATTAGCTCCTCTGTCGCTCATTACATCCATCACACCCCTCCTTGATGCGTAATTCGCCGAGATGTCCAGTCACAGGTGTCACCAGTATCTGTATTTGCTCCTCTTCCACCCATTGTGACCACTGCAGAAACCGTTTGCTTGACTACCTGTCACATTTTGGCAGTGGTAGTATCGGGACCTGGTTGTGTTTTTTATAGCATCATCAAAATCCAGTCCATGTTCATGATCATACCTCCTCCCCTATTCTATGTAAAATGTATGTATGTAATCTATTTGCAGTATCTATTTACTGTTTTTGTCTCTGTGCTCCTGTGACCCAGTGCTGTTCTGTCAGTGCTGTTAAAATAAATCCATTCTCTGAAAAACAGAACTATCAAAAATGTGAAAAGCTCCTAAATTCTTGTTTATAAATGATGGATGACTTTTATCGAGCACATGCTGTAAATCAGTCGTTTTGGACGTGCATGTTTTACCTGGGAATGAACTGCTGGTGATGTGATGCTGACACCCCCAGGGCTGAGAAGCTGAGGTGAGGAGTAAAACGTATAGGGGAAGGTTAAAGCAACCTGACAGGCATATTCCCTCTCACCTTTACCCTGGCCAGATGCTCAATGGTGCCAGGTGGGTGGCACCTACGGACCCACTAGACCTCAGGGGAGTTTGCTGTCGCCCCAGGTTCCTCTGCTCCTGTGCTGCCTCACACCTCAGCCCCAGCTGGCACCGATCCAGCTGGTCCATTTGCTGAGGCAGTGGGAGAGCTGGGGGGGCTGCAGTCATGCTGCAGTGTTGGAGAGTGTGTGGGGGGAGCAGGGTAAAACTAGACATACAAGCCGGCAGAGCAGGCACCACAGTGGGCAAGCGGTCCTGAACCCGCCTCACTACTGAGGACTCAGCAGATGGAGGGCTGAACAAGTATGAGGTTTTTCTTTGTGTGGCAGTGCGACCCGTCAGGTCTGCAGTGAGGAGATGGTCCAGGAGACCGGGATGTGGACTGTTTTTAACAGTAGAGGGCAGAGATGTTATCCAGTACCAGCCTGAGTCAGCAGTACAAATCATGGAAGCAACCAAGCATCTCCATGCTTAAAGACGGCAAGACATCGAGGCTTCCTGTTCTCTCACTTGTGAAGTGAGTACAGCGTCCCATTTAGATACTCACATGTATGGTATTTGAAATGAATGCTTTGATACGTTGTGCATGTTATCCTCAATTATTTATCATTTAATCAATCTGATTAACCTAACAGATATGCTGTTGGTAGCCAAGAAACAAGTGTAATGTAACAGCATCTATTTATTGTTAGAAGGACAGCAAGCATGTCACTATGAATTTTTCAAGTGTTTTGTCAGATTAATTGCTCAGAATACATATTGTATTGTTAGAGGGCAGATTGGCATCCCTAAAAATGAACCTTTTTCTCATCAGACTTTTTCAATTTAAACAAGGTTTTGCCAGCAAGTGTCAATAACAGAAAACCTGTTTATAACAGTAGTTTATAATGTATGAATTCATTCCTAGGACTGCAGGACAAACAGAAAAAAAGGGTAAAAACGGAAAGTGTTCTGGTCTGTTGATGGGTGAATTCCTAGTTTAGTGGTTAGGACAGCTTCCGGGTTCCTGCAGCCACCAGTTAAGCAGCCCTGCCAGGGATGCAAATATCATCAAGGAAAAAAAACATGCCATTGTTTCCCCGCTGGCCTTTGAACTGCCAAATTCAGAGTCACTGGGTGGTTTCTGCTCATTTACAGTGGAGATCCAGCAGAGCAGGTAGGCTGAAAATTGGAGACTTGATTCAAAATGGACTTAATTTAATACTTAGCTTAATGGAAATGAAATTAGTATTGTTCCATTAATTATCAGTGTAATGAAACTAATGCAGTAATTGAAGAAAACAAGTTCACTGTAGATTTTAGGACGTTCTATATCTTTAAATCTCAACTTGTTTCATAGAAAATGCAATGAGAAGCTTCAGCAGAAGAGGCCCAGTTTCAGAAATATAGGCATAAACTTACACTATACATTTGGTTTTTATCAGGATGCATATTGCTACAGTTCTGGCCAATATCTGCACTATGTCTTTTGACCACATACTAATTTGCTTGTTTTGTGTTTTGTAATCCCTTTCATTTTGTACATTTCTGTGAACTGTGATGCCAGCTTTACACACACAATGGAAATTTTACAGTACCAGTTCACTGAAATTTACTTGACCAGTTGATTAATTGATTTTGTGTGTGTGTGTGTGTGTGTGTGCGTGCGTGCGTGCGTGCGTGCGTGCGCGTGCGCATGCGTGAGGATGCCTAAGTCTGGTACATTGCTCTGCTGTATAAAAATGTGAAGTGTTTAGCATGTCTATCACTATGTAACCTTGGATACAGGTGTCAGGTAAATGTTTGGGCTGTTCAGAATGTGAAGGAGACATGGTGAGATGTTTAAGAAAGCCAGCAGCAGAAGAGGGGAAGTGACCCATTCAGAAGGACAATGAGGTCATTTCTGGGCTATCTGGGAATGAAATCTCATTCAGGTTTCAGCTCTGATCATCTCTGACATCTGTTCACACACATGCTTGGAGAAACTGGCAGAAACAAGCATCCTTTTAGAATGAAATGATTTTGAATTACAGAAATCATATAGAAAAACTTTTCAATTAAATCCCCAATGTGATCCAGAGACTGACAGCTGTTGTAGTTACTTAATATTTTATAACTACCTAATTGTTTGAACTAAGGAAACTGACCGAGTATGTGTGTCATGGGGAGTTCAGCAGTAGGGGGCAGTGCACTGCAAATACATGAGCATACGGCAAGATCTCGAGGTGGAATTCATGTTACTGTAGTAGCCCTGTGCTACCAGAAGCAAAATAAAGATGCATAAACTTGGTTGGCCTTATGCATGGCTTATGCTTGGTTGGCCTTCAAAATTAAGAGAAAACTTCACTTCTACGTCTTGGCTAGAGATCTACCTTTGGATAGCAGGGCTCAGAATCAGAATTGCTGTGTCAGTGATATTGCAGTGGTAAAAATCAAAGTGCACTAATGTAACACATGGAATGTGGGAATAATGCATACATTTTGAAGTAATCCTAACTCTAACCATAACCCTATGCCTAACTTTAAGGCCTGTTCTGTCTGGAACCTGGTACTGGTCGAGGTACTCATAAGCACATGTGGTGCTTGAAAAGCACACTGGCTGCTTAGGTTTTAGGCCTAAAGGTACATTTTGCTTCCCATAGTCAGCTACTGCTAGGGTGATACTGACATCGTGTGGATCATTGTGCTCCTTTGGGAAGTGTTACTTGGAGCCAGACATGTAGAAGCTTCTCGTTGACATTGCTGATTACAGGTTGGACTGACAGAAATAGCTGCCTGGTGGCTTGGAATCAACCTCGGGGCAATGATGGCTGTGCTTGCTCCTTGTGGTTTACTTCTAGGGTTGCACTCGTTCAAAATGCATTTCTTCAAAATCATGTTTCTAAAAGAATCTGTCATGCTTAAAGACATGCTGAGTTTTGCTTTTCTCTTGCCTGCGTTCAATTTCATTCTCAAATTTGTTTGGCATACTGCATATTACTGTGCTTCAAAGACAATAGAACGTGTTAGTCTTAATCTGACACACCCCCAAAAATTACATTTACATATGTGAAGTGACAGCCATAGACCTTTCCATTTTTTTCTCTACTTTCTTTATTTAATGGGTAGGTAGTTTATTCAAAGTTCAGAGCTTTAAAGATGGCTCTGTAGCATGTCCAGATTGATTCAGCTTGAGTGAAATGTCTCCAGAGGTCTTCAGAACTTTACCTCAAATGCAGCATGATGAACCTCTATAAATCTCTGTTTTTCCAAGTGACATTTTGCTGGTAAGGGGTAAACTAATTGAAAATGAAATTGGGCTGCTCTGATTATGTTCAAGCACTAGACTATTTAACCAGGTTGCTTAAAGTTAGGGGGGGTAAATGCTTTTCTACACCTATTATACATCTTGCTTTAATATCCACACCCCTTCAGTGTTTAGTGTCACTTTATTCTGAAGGTTGTAGGTTGGAGAAGTTGTTGTGGGAAATGGATCAGGATACCGAGCTGGTTTTCTATTTTCTGGAAAGAAGGGGCTTAAAAAAGGGAGTCAGGGCAAATCAGTGTTTGTTGGCCATATATAGGCATATCTGTTAGGGTTGTTGTGGTGTCCAGTAGAGGTTTAGTAGGTATACAGTGCTCCATACATGGTGTGAAGAGTACTGTATGATGTGTGTGAAGGTTCTATTGATTGAGAAGGTCCTGTGCATGTGTGTTCTGTAACTGAAAGGAGTCCTGAGCAACCCAATGTATATGTATGTATTCTGCCCCTTCTCCCATGCCTCAGTAAGCATAAATGGTTTAGTTTTTATGTGCAAATATGTTTAGGGGAATGATCTTGGGATGGAAAATTTCTAATTTACCTAGCAGTGGGACCTGCTGCCCACATCTGTTAACATTCAAAAGCTAATAGCATTGCTTGTAATGTGAACCTCCTCCTGTGTGGCAATGATGAAACTTGAGGGCTTCACACTATTAGAGAGTGACAGAAATAACGGAGCTGAAGGGGAAGACCAAGCATAAAAACAGCTTTGGTGGTCTGAGGTGAGCATGTGATGATCTTATGGGAACTGGAGAAAGCCGAGAAGTCAATGATACATAGTGTCACCACTCCCTCGCAGACACATACTGTTTCCTAATTTGAATGGACAGCAAAGAGGGTGACACATTAAGCAATCACGGAATCAGTGCCTTTCGTGTGTTGTAGCCCATGGGTTTGGCTTCATGGGTTGCAAAACTGAAGAAAGATTTCTAACTAGTATGTGAGGGATTGTATGCTCATGATGTTTCTGTGCTCCCAGCTGACCACATGTTTGGTTTCCTCAACTACACCAGTATAGATCTGCATTGCATGATGTTGCTCGTTAATGAGAACAAAATTCACTTTTTAGAATCAGCTAGGTCTAAGCTCCTCAGATCAGTTTGCTTGAACAGGTCTAAGGACATCAAAGGGGTATACTGAACAAACAAAAATAAGATTTGTTGTTTGAAACTTGATGGGGTTAAATGTTATGAAATGCTAAATTGCTTAAATTGAAATGTACAGCTCATTGTATCCCACACAATTTTTTGAATAACAAAGATAAATTGTAAGTAGTAAACCTCTTTCGCACATGTTTTGTTGTCAGGTGAATAAGGACACGATGGGAAGTAACGTTCTAAAAAAAATCTTGCCTTCATAATCCTAATGGATTACCCTCTGCTAATCAAAATGTTTAAACAGGATCTGGCTGCTTGGACCTCTCTTCCTTTCTCATTTTTTGGCAGAATTAATACTATCAGAATGAATATTTTATCCTGATTGCTATACCAACTTCTACGTCTATCCTGCTACTCGTTTAAAAGAATTCTTTAAGAAATTAGAGAACTTGATCTCACAATGTATTTGAAACAATAAGAAGAACAGAATCCAACTCTCCAAACTCCCCGAACTGAAAAAGAAGGGCAGGGCTTCGCTACAGGATACGAGACTCTCCTATTAGGCAACACAGATCAAACAAATGTGTAACTTTTTTCATCTCAGACCAGATTCTCTATGAGGTGGTATGGAGTCAGCCTCATGTTACAAAGGACTTCTAAAGTCCCTGCCTTTCATCCAAAAATTTCACAAGATTCCAAGCTTATCCATCTGAGAACTTTGTCATATTAAACAAGCTTCTTGCCTGGAGAGATGTTAAGAAATACCTGGGGATTGTGGTCTTTCTCCCTGGTCTCCTGTTGCACACAGACCAAACCTTCCCATGAAAATTCGTCAAGCTGAACTCCAGAAAAGGCTGTCCAAAAGTTCGTTGAACATGTCACATTTATTTTCAGACATTGGTTAGTTTTGAATAGCTAAGAATTAAATTTGGCTGACCCAGTAAAGACTTTTTTAAATATTTACAACTTTGTAATTTTATTACAAAGAGAATGGACTTTGGGTAGAATTAACTGAAGTAGAAAAACAACTCATGGCAGTAAACAGTTTCAGTGGCTTCATTTATGTATTTTATTCCATAGTAATAAGCACTGGCAATGACTCCTACGATGTGAGGGAAACATGGGAAGATGTTCTTGACGTTTCTTTCAGTGATCATGAGCGGTCAGCCATATGTACAAAAGTTTTCCTGACCTGCAGTACCCTTGGCATCCAGGAGCAAAGCTTCAAGTTTATCAACAGAATCTGACTGTTGTTCCCAGGTCACTGTAGATGTGTTTGAAGTGCAAAGCTGTTCCTGGCACTTTGATACACCTATTCTGGGTCAAGATACAATCTTACTGGATGGAGGTTCACTCAACCATTCAAAAGACCATTCATATTGATCTGTCACCATCTATTCTACTGTTAACCAGAATCAAAATTCTCTTTTTGATGAAGTCATGGAACACAGATTGTTCATGCTGGCGTAATTGGCAAAGAAATGTATCATAAAGCTTTCATCTACAACTGAAGTTTCCTCTGTAAATATGTAGAAGTGTTCAGTTTCCTCCCACTCAAAGAATTAACATTTGACCTGTTCAGTAATTCAAAACAATTTTAACCATCTGACCCTCAGCCCTCACTGTATGTAAATGGAATTACTGTCTCTGCTTGTATTTATTACTGTGACCTAATGCTGCTAATAATTCCAATGAAAAAAATTGCAAGTTTCCCTGTTAAAATTGTTATTAAATGCAGCAGAAACAAAACTATTTATTACCTTTTCTGAAATGTCTCCATGCTTACACAAGATATATATTTTAGCTGCATATATAGGCAAAAAGCTTTGGATAAAAGAATGATGAAATGATCATCTTAAAAGGCAATCCTCCTAGATGAAGCGTTATAGATGCAGCTTGGTGGTACAATAGCGCTGCGTTTGCAGCACACAAGTAGCTCCATACAGAACTGAGAGGATATACTAAGGCAGTAATGACAGCTGACAGATGCAGGTTTATGGAGCAGTCTGGAGATCAGAAGTGAAATGGATGTGAAAGATATATGTTTTGAGGCTCTTCTTGAGTGTAGGAAGGGAACAGTAATGCAGACACATCTGTGATAAAAGCCAGTTATGAATGTGTCAGCCCTCCCTTAATTAAAATGCATTGCTTCCAGCCATAATGAATTTCGTACTGCCAGGTCATAAATTGTGGAAGCTCCTACTTTTCCCAGTGTCAGTACAGGACCTGAGATTTCTATTTATAGCACTGGCCATCATTCTTCTCCTTGGTAGAGACAATAATCTCCTGCTCTAAGGACCTGGTCTACCCGCAACTGGTATCCAGCATAGCATATGGCAAATACAGTATTGCTGGATGAATCATGAACGGATATTTCTGTGCTTCCAGGACGGGCTCTAGACCACTGCAACACTGACTTGGACAAGCGGTTAACCATAGTGAGTGAGTGACTGTCCTTGATTAATTCATAGGCCTGCTTGAGAGTTGAATTCACTTCTTTGGTGGTCAGCCTATTCATGAAACTCAGCAACACAATTCAAAAAAGCAAACTGCGTAATTGATACCATGAAATTGTGGATTAAGAATTCCATGGCAAATTGAGATGACCATTGTGTGCACAGCTTGCATGATTCACATGCAAAAATCTACACCATCAAAGTCCATTAGTCAGAGGGAGGGTCTGCTTACATTTCCCTGATCATTTGAAGCACTGTGAGAAGACACATCCATTACCCTACCTCCTTGCTTGGGGATTGCTGCTCATGTGGAAACCAACAGCTCCAACTTGGAAAGAAATCTTCACAGCCAAACTGGTCTTCATCTGTGTGCTGGAGATGCAATTGGAAGGAAACAACAGCATTTTTATACTGGTCAACAAAAGACCCTGCAGCTGTTCACTTAGGACTATAGGACAGGGAATGATAGGAAATAAAGGACAAAGGTGTAATGTTCTGCTATGTAATGCACAAGAATCAGTGACAACAATGAGTACTGGAAAACTAAAGAGTCATTGTGCATTTTTTTTGAGAATGTGATTACAAAATGTTCAGCACATTGCAGAAACCATTACAGCAGCATCAGAATGATTTTGATCATACTGTAGATTATATTACTCATTAAGGGAAAACAGTTATTTAGCATTAACGCCCATGGCCTACAACACCTCCGCTCATATGGCTGTGGGTCTCGGGCCTGGCTTGGTATTGCTATGGAAACCAAATCCCCCCCCCCGGTTCACCTCCTCGAGCATCAGCATATTGCTGTGGACTTAACGGCAGTTGAGTTCAGTCCCTCTGTTGGAGTAATCTAATCGCAAATCTCCACTTTAAAATTATCGAAGCCCAAGCTACTTACATCAATCATTGATATTAAAGCATTATGTTTGTTTATTCACAGCTCAACAGTAATTATGCCTTTGTAGCATTTTTAAATGCCCTGATGTGCCATTTTTGTGAAATGCTCTTTAATCTGTTTTGTCCAATCTAAACAGTGTATTTTTTACATAATAAAAAAACTTAGACAAATGATTTAATTCTAAACATAAATCCATATAAATGTAAATAATATATAGGATTTGGCATCTAAAGGGAATATTATGGAGTGATAAAAGATATAAATTCTGAAGGTAGCTGTAACCTTGTCCTGAAAGGCATCTTGCTGCTGTAACCTTGATCAAGGTATTTAACCACATTTCCACCAATTTAAATACCCAGCTGAATAATTATATTAAAAATTTAAGCTGCTTTGGACACAAAATAATTATAGCATTAAATTATAATAACTAAGACAATAATAGGTTTGACTGAGTAGATGAATGATCAGGTAAAACGATAATCTTAATGAATTGAGGCTGGGGCTGAGAACCAAAGACATCCTGTATGCTGTTCAGAGGAGAAAAAGAGTACAGTCTGAGTAACTCTAGTGTAGCTGACAGCAGAAGACCCCAGAGTCTGTATCACTGAACCTGGAAACCTCCTGACGGGTGACCATTTTGACACCTGCATCTGCTGATCAAGTTTGTTGAGGGCCAAAGGCCAGGGAGGTTGACTAAACATACACTCACAGCAGGAAGATTTAATGGGGATAAAGACCTGCTTTCCAGCACGATTAGGTCAAGCTGAGCACACATGTAGTACTCAGCCTACAGGATTTGTTTCCTCCAGTCACTTTTCATATGATTATGACAACCACACATTTTTTTTTCAGTTCAAGCTGAAAAGAAAGAAAACCTATTTTTAATACAGTTATGCTGTATTCTAACAATCCTGTAGTTTTTGTTGCCACAACACTAGAATATACAGCAAACCCTTGGTATCTCTATATAACTCAGATTTTTGTTGCAGTAGATGTACAGGCCCCCAGTGGCTCTTGAAAATTAATACTTGTAGCATTCAAATGGAAACTTTTGCAATAACAAGTTTTTTTCTGAACTTATCCATAATAAAAAATAAAAACATGAATAAAAATCTAAATAAATGAAAAAAATTACAAATAAATAGTACTGAATAGCGTAGTATACTGCAATAAAATAATACTGTGTGTATTGTAATAAATTGTATACTGTTATGAATTTATCTGAAGTCAGATGGATCCATGTGCATGGGAGTTATCAGCTGTTTCCACCTGTTCTGCTTTGTCTGAAGATGCTGCATCACCATGTTTATTGCACATTTCATTTTTAAAAAAAAAAATAAATCTATGTATTTAAATGCCAGTTGTCCTGTCAAACAGAGGCAAATACAGCAGGTTACTTTGATATATGTCTTTATCCCCTTTATTCAGGCTCTCATAACACTGAAGTTCCGCTGCAAACCCCACACATGCACCCTCTCATCTCTCATGTGACACAGTGACACTGGGGAGGAAGTGTGGGTACTAACATTTAAATGTTCTGTTTTGCATACATTACAAGCATGCAAATTGATGACAATATTAAGTGTTTTCTAATTAGGTAACTGGTGTTTAGAGTATTTTATCATGCTGAAGTCATGGTTTGATGGTAATATAGGTGTTTTCTGATGGGCTGGAAGTACATTATTTATTTAATTTTCACCATCTAAAATAATGGGAAATAGGCATTCAAGAAATTTAATAGCCAACACGTTATCAAGGACGAATTAGATTTGAATACTGACAAATTACTGTATTTCATGATGGATGCACATACAATGAGACTAGAATTTGTACATATGTTTTTGCCATGCTTCTGTGTGTTCTTCCCAGAGACATGGAGACATGTTCATATTGTCTTCACAGTCATTGCAGTGTTGCCTACTCCACCTGTTGCCTAGCATGTCCCCACTGCTGCTGGAGGACAAGTGTGAATGGCAGCAGAGGGGGTGGCCAGACTGAAAATCTGCCAGGTGACAGTTTGATCTGGGTGCAGGGGGTACATCTAGGAGCATAGAGACTACTTTAGACATTTTGATAAGGTTATTAAAGGGGGCAAATAGTGAACTTACATTTATTAATTCAGGCTGTGCTTTTCTTCAATATGACACAACTCAGAGTAAAAAAGTACAAATATGTTTTGCTAATGTTTTTCACATATAACTGTTTATAGAGATGATCGTAAACACGAAAATGATTGTGACAGCTTGTGCAATGCTAGTTTATGGAGCAGTTAGGAGATCAGTAAACAAATGGGTCCTAAAAACATACTGAGATTGTTCTTGAATGTTGAAAGGGATTCAGCAATGAACACAACATTCTAAATTTGGACATTTTCAATTCAAAAGCTAATGCTTAAACATTGCAGCTTAATTTTTAAAAAATTAATTTTAAATTTTCTTCTGTGAAGATTTCATTAAGAACCACATATTAAATCTGTGTTGCCAGTCGCTCATCATATCCACTTTAATCATAATGTTCATTGTCAGAACGTTTTGAAATGAATAATTAGACAGCTAAACAATACATATTTATTTGAATAACCAACATCCAATATTATCCAGGTACGATGCAGACATTTTCCATTTGATATGGCAAGTAAGTATGAATAAGTTTATAGAGCTACATAAAAAATAAGACAACACCCTTTTTTGTGGCAAAAAATGAGCACAATGCTGGGAATAATAGGAACAATCAGTTCATGTTTTTGTAACAGTTTCAAGAGGCTTTGAGATCCAAAACTCACTCTGGGAAAGAGAAGAGGCTCTTAACTGTAAGTGGATGTGGAGGTATAAAGAAGGAAAATGGAAGCCATCATTGTCTGTTTTTTCATATCATTCATTCAGCAGTGAAGCATTGTTCCCATTCAAGATAGGAAAGATTTTGAGTTGATTCCACTTCAAGGCTGGACATCACAGGTCTTGTTATGGTACCTGGTTATGACTGGTGTTATGGGGATTCAGACAAGGGGATGTGGTGGAGATCCTGCTGGCTTGGCTCCAGATGCCTGCTCTTCAGGAGGCCACCTAAATTATGAGGACACTGAGACCAGAGTGGGCTGTGCTGGGGAACTAATGCTAACAGAGACATGGGGTGTGTTGGAGTAATTTGTTTGTTCTGCTGCACAGACCAGTCTCACACTGCATGTTCCATATTAGCAACGAGCAGAAGAAATATCATGCCTCAAGGGTGCTCCCACCCATCACCCACAATATCTGGTTACCCATGCCTGGCGGGACTGGAGCCAATGTCACCACCGACCAGAACTGGTGCCTCATGGACGGTGATAAAAGGCATTAGTCTGCCAGCAGTTTTTTTCTTTAGTGTAAGACCTTGTGATGCACACAGCCCTCACAGGGGTGACTCACTGGCGGGTGGCTTGTCCTCAGTGACTCTCTTTTTGCCCCCCCCCCCACCACTACCACCACCGCACCTCTATCCCATCTCCTCTTGCTCTCTCATCCCACCTCACTCTCTCTCTAGTGCAACACAAGGCTCTTAGAAATTGTATTAAGTTGCATTACGGGATTTATCCCACTGCCATTGATAGCGTCCGCCACATGTGTGCCGGTCTGCACTCGGATTGGACTTCCTGCTGCTCGCATCGAAGAGCGGCTGTGAGAGAGGACCCAGCAGCAAACCGGGTGAGAGAGACTGCTTTGCATCTTATCCCTGACGCATCCCCATAGCCTAGGACTGACTAGACAAAGAGGGGCAATAACCTTGGTTTCTCGTAGAGGATCAGGAGCTGTGTTGCAGCAGACTGCAGACTTCTCGTCCTTGTCAGGGATGGTGTGTCCTTGTTACACCCCCTATCCTCTCTTTTCACCTTCATGCTCAATCACAACTCTGTTCACAGACATTCCTGCTTGTTGTTTTTCCAATTCAAAAACAGAAGCTGGGTGCAAAGGACAGGGGTGCTGGGGTGAGTACAAAAGTAGAACAGTTGATGCATGCTTGGGGCTGGATTGTTGGTCCAACTCATTGTTCCTGAAAACTAATGGATTACAATTTCACTACAGGCCAGGACTTTGCATTTTAGTCCCTGCACACAGTCATCACATAATTCTTATTGATCTGAGACAATTACACTGAAGTCTCACAACAGCAGTCCGGGAATCAGCAGGATGCATCAGTGGCTGTTATTGATTAATGTGAGGTGTGCCTGACTTCTCAAAAACGTGTGCATTTTTCCATTTCTAGCAACACCCACTTCCCATAGAGTGAAAAAGTGGCTATGTTTTCTGAACTGCAGACTGGCTAAATTACATTAAATGGAAAGTGAATCCTTGGCCATGCATAAGAATGTCTCATGAGTTATGGTGACCCCCTTGCAACTTTTGCTCCTTTTTTCCATGAACATTTGTTGTGGACTGAATAGGAGGAAAACTTCGAAAGGTCAGAGTGCACAAATCTCTGATGTATGATGTAAAATATACAAAGCAATTAATCACATATATGCTATACTAGGCAGCTGAGTCAGACTCCCCTGTTTGAAGGCGACAGTATGAGTTTGTCCCCTAAGATGAATCTATATTTTTAAATGATGAGCTGAAATACTATACTTTCTGGTCTCTTTTGATTGTAAATTCTAGGGGAATTTGAATGATTCTAAACAGAATTGTCTAACATTCTCTATCTTCCCTGCTCACAGTTTAGCTTCAAAATCTGTTTCATAGCTTGATTGTCTTTTCAGATGCTTCCTACATCTGGAGGTCCACAATACTAATTAAGTACCCTGGAAAGGGACTTTGGTTCCTGTTTTTATGACCTGTTTGTATGGCAGATGTACAGGTCCTCAATCCCATCGGGCCTCCCATTGGGCCTCATTCATGACTTGACTTTACATTGAGTCTCCTTGGGTGTCCACAGAAGTTTTGGTTGCTGTCACTCAAGTCTGATGCCCACATACAAATACCATTTAAAGTGACTGAGAGATCACAGCAATGTAGTGTATAATACCAGTGAGAAGGTGTGTGCTTCTCTGAAACTACAGTACTTTATATAAGGATGACTATGAGGAGGTCAGCATTCACAGTGGAGGGAAGGAGAATTAAGATTAATAACAGCATCTTGAAGGAACAGAGGGACCAGACAGAAAGTGCTGCCAGTGCTAGAAAAGGTCTCAGTTCTGTGGCAGGTGGCATGTGTCAATGCTTTGGAGATCACACAAATCATACAAAAGACAGATAGCAACAAATAATCAAGAAGACATATTTGTCTGCTTTCATGATAGTATATATATTGTAGCTTTTATCCAATGCTTACCCACAACATACCAAAACATATTATTAAAGGAAGGAATTCTGAGGTGTAAGAGAATTTGTGATTTAAAAATTGTGACTTAGGAAATTTAAGTTAATAAGTTTATGTTAAAGTACTAGGCAGGAAACGCTGACATGCAAGCAAGTCTGCAGACATGTTGATACCCCAAAAGTGTTTGTTAACTCCCCTTAGTTGTGGGACTCAGCTCTTCATCTTGGTGAGATAATCTCTAGTGATTGCCGAGGACATAGCTTTAGTTCCCAATTGGGTCAAACCTGTGATACACTGATGCTTTTTGTATAATGGACTCAACAGGTATAGGCCAATATTTGAAAACACAAGCCTCAGTACTGCTCAGTGAGAGGATAGTGGCTCCAGTGAATCTCTGTAGTGATGCTTGTTTGTATCAAAAACCTTCCCGGTGGGACAGGAAGTCACTTAGTAATAGTGATGTCATGATGATGTTCCCCGGAGATTTTACTGGGGGGTTGTTAGAAACATGACCTTCAAACATCTGACAAATGTCTCAGTTTGAACAGCATGACTAACCATCCTGCTTTTTCATTCCAGCAGAGACACCCTTGTCACACAAGAATAACTGTTTGGGGAAATGAACAGGGTGCAAAATAAACATTGAAATACACATCTACATGATTCCATGCCAGTTAAAATTAAAGATCATTAATATAAGGAATATAGCTGAGATATGTGTTAGCAATCAGATTGTTAAAAAAAGTTATATCTATATCCATATATAAATTAATGCATCCTGCATATATCTCAACAAGAATTACATCTAACTTTATTAAGCTACAGAGTATAGTGAGGGAGTCCATATAGAGTTGTGTGTTTTGTCAGTCACTTCTAACCATCTGCTTTGTTTGTGATAAAGATGGTGATAAGATATACCAACACATTTCTTTAAATGGTTGTATAAATGTTGTAATTGACACATGTGTATTTGTTTTTCTTTAAATAAACATTTTTTAAAGTAGCTCAGATACGAGGTCATCATAATTTTTACTTCACTCATTTTTCATACTCCAGCAAAACTGACCAGATTGTGGAATTCATGGTTAATTTAGCAAAGTAGTGGATTCCAGTCACATTTTCTGGCTACTATTTGGAGTAGAATGGGAAAAACTGATTTGAGATGGACAGCTATAGACTGTCAAATGCAATATGATTTCCATTTCAGAAGAGTCTTCAAAGGGAAAACATTTGAAGCTCTGTAAACTATAAGTAAACTACAATTCCAGCTAGCTGATGAGCTAAATTAATTTGATAGCCTAATTTTTATTTTATCTGACAAGAATCAATTAAATATAATAGTGAGAAAATTATAACGCTATACAGTTTTATACTACATTTATCTTGAGCTTTTTAGTCCTTTAATAAAAAAAATTCTACATCAGCAGTCTCAACATCTAAAATTTCTGCTGACACATATGAAGTGTTGAATCATCAGTACTGAGAAGAGGAACCATTTCAGTTTAATACATTTGAACTGAACAGACCAGTGATTAAAAAATTTCCTGCAACTTTCAGACTGATGTCTCATGCAGCACTCTAGACCTTCACTTTAGACCTATTGTGTTTTGTATGTGTAAATTTATGTAATTTTCTGTGACCTGCATTTACATGAGGTTATGATTTCTGTGTTTTAAAATATAAACAGTGCAAATGGAAAGGTTTCAAAATTTGAATACTTTCTGCCTACACTTTATAATTACAACAGTGGTTGTAAAAAGCTGTCTAAGGGCATATCAATACCTGATATTGTTGCAGTGAACCTTGTTCATGCAGTGCGTATGATGGTGCACTGATATCATTATCCATCCTTGCAGGAGCTTTCTGACCAAGTCCTATTAACCATGAGCGGAGGAGTTCATGTTAAATCTGTCCCCAGGGGCCAGATGAGCTCTGGAATCCCCCTACTCCGCAGCATGGTTCCCTCACCCAAGCCAGAGCTCAAGCAGCCAGGCAGCAGCCTTCCACGTCCCACCACACAGATCCCTCACCCAGCCAAGTCCTCTCACTCCTCCTCTTCTCGGGACCTCCTCAGAGACACAGCAATGAGGAACCAGCTCCTGCTCCAGAAGAGCAGCCTGCCCCTCTCCCATATCCCCTCCAGAGTGCCTGCTGCAACCCTGCGTGGCCGTGCAACCCGCTCTGCCTTCAGCAGCCCCCATGTACCCCGGAAAGAGGCACCACGCTCCAAGGACACCCTGGATGCTCCATCTAGTGGGTCCTTCCTGGAAGATCCACAGAAGTTGAGGAGAAATGGCAACAAAAACCAGCCCAATAGTACCTCCAGGCCTCCACATAGGAGGCTGGACAACATAGACACACATGATACTGTGGAAGAGGGCAAGGGAGGTCCTCTGGGACACGCTAAAGCAGTGGAGCTTCCCATGCCTAAATCCAACAATGCCAACCTGCTGCACAGTCTCCTCTCTGATGGGTCCAGTGTCCCCCAAAGGCCAAAATGTGGCCTGGAGCAGGATAGACGTGGGAGCCTCTCTGATGAGGAGATGGCCACACCTGAGGCTTTGTCCCCAGCTACACCTGGCCCTCCCCCTTCAGATGATATAGCTGTTGCACCACCCAAAGGAAAGATGGCTCCTGCTGTGAACATGGCTGCTGTTGCACCGTTCAGGTACAGGTGAGTTCTTCATCTTCACAGACCCCTATGAACGTCAACACACATCTGCTCTATCTGGTTGATGCAAAATAGGCCTTAGTTGCTCAACAGCAGACACACACGTCGGTGACTTTCAAGGTCAGTCAAATGCCATTAACTCCACTGCTGTGGTTCAAAAGTTCAGATCAGAAATACAACACTAAGACCTTTTTTCAACAACCCCTCCACTTGGAGTGTACGTGCATGTTTATGCTGCTCTTTTCAACGAGCTACCAAGTGACTCTACCTGTCTGGCTCTCAGTCCTTCCCTTTCATGATCAGAGCAACTTGTCTGCACGTCATTATGTTTTTCTCACAATTTTATGAACTGTAACCCTCCTGCCTCTAGCCCTCCAGACACGCAGTTCTCTATCAACTTTCACTGTGGCTTATTCAATTTGAATAACAGTTTCTACACAATGCTTTTTTGCAAATTTAAAATGTACTCACAGTTGTTATTATTTGATAATTTTATCACTATGTTAACTGTCAGCTCATACAAATTTTCAAGTTTCATAATTTTTTTTCATCTTTGCAAATACTGCTAAAGTATAACGTTTTTCTTAAGAGATACTTTGATCTAAAGCCATTTTCCTGCTTAATAACATAACTTTAAAGTGGCAGTTAAGCAATTCAGGGTGAATACCTTACTCATAGCTACTATAGCTGTAGTGAGGTGTGGACTTTCAAATAGTCACCTTCATGTTAAGACTGAGCTTCATTCTTAGCTATGATACCTGCTGCCCCCTGCTGTGTGGTTTATGAATACTATACAAATAATATTACTGAATAAGTAAACAAATAAAAAAAACTGTACACTGTTTTTATAGCCATTTGGTTTAGAGACTGCTGTCCATTACAGATTGCAAATTCAGGAGGAAAATGATGTCTCCTCAATGGAGGACTTCAGTGACTGCTCATCTGACTCCATGGAGGTATGCTGTGAGGACCTCCCAGCAGGTGAGTAGGAGAAACCTGCTGGATTTTTCTTGAGCAATGAGGTACAAGTGAATTCCAACAAATTCTCTTTCTCTAGTATGAGCTTGAAACCTAGTTCCATGTCATTTCCACATATGCTTGTAAGCATAATAGAGGGAGAGGTATTCACGTGTGATGTCGTTAGCAGGAAGCAGACGTGTGCAGGCGCAAGTTAGCAAATGGTGTTTATTGTCGAGGGAACGTCCAAAATCGTGGTCACAACACACACAAGGGTCAGATCCAGAAGTGGTCAGGCTAAATCGGTGGTCAGAGACAGGCAAGGGTCAAATGCCAGAAAGGCTAATGGGAGAGCTGCTCAGTACACTCAATAGTAACATGGGCAATACTTCACACCAGCTTGTCGGGCTACATAGGTCTTATACCCTGCTAAAGGAAACAAGGAGCAGGTGCCGGCGATTATGGAGTTGGGCGGAACAGCAGGTGGAGCAGGGGGCGTGACAACATATTTTAAAGGTGTCTACTTTTACTTTACCTACTAGTCCTCACCAGTAAGACTCAGGATCAGTGTAAAACTTCATGCACCATGGGGAATGCAGTTGACAGCTGTTGGCTCTTGTTTCTCTTCACTGCCTCCATGAAACTTTCAAATACTAGTTATTTCAGAGTACAGTTTGAAAAACTGTTGTGTGCTACACTAGTTTTTTATTCACTTTTTGTCCCTTTGCCCCTTCTTCAAGTCTGCCAATCATACAGGGATGAGAGAGTGGTGGGTGGATGTAGGCTGGGGGTGGGAACTTCCAAACCACTACACCTGGTAAATATGAGGGGGCAGTCAGGTAATGGAAAGGAAGTGCGGCTCCACCAATTCCCTAGTGTGGACTAATCCAGCAAGTTAACCCTTGTCCAATGCAATGTTCTGCACAGAGGGAGCTTGAGTCTAGACGGCTTCCGCATGTACAGACTGTTGACAATCAAGGAGGGCTCAGGGAAAGTATGCAGCAATGGTCCTCATACTTGGGTGCAATAATCACTATCTGATAGAGCTTTGGCTAGGGAAGAGGTAGGACTGGGGGTGTTGGGTGATAATGTGTGGGCACCATCCTGATGTGTTCACCATCACCAACTGGCCTTATTCATATTTCATACGGATTGATCAAAGGTGGCTGCAAGGATCTGACCTGTGACCCACTACAAGGGGCAGTAGCCCAACTGAAAGGTTTGCTGGAAGAGCAGAGTGTGTTTTTCATTTCTTCTCAGCTCAATATTGACAGAACAAGTATTTAAGGAGCAGCTACATGTATATGAATATATCATCATGAATGCAACATCATCTGTTTCTTTGTCACATTACCAGATATCTTACAAGCTACTTCATAAACAGTTTTGTGTGAGATTTTTTAAAAAATGTATAGTTATACTCAATATTCCCTACTGTGGATAAAACAGTATTGTATTAAGGCAACTGCAGGGCTATGTGTTAATTGTATTGATAATGAAATAAGAAAAATTTTTCAAGATGTTTCCTTTATAGGTCTGTCAGCACATGATCCATTAACCCATCTGTTACTGCTATAAAGAATGGCATCCATGCAATAATCACATAGGATTGTGTTCATCCAGAATTACCCGATTATTCTTCGTAGTGAATCCTACTAACCAAGAAATAGTGATTTTCTCCTGCACAGCCCAAAGTCTTGACAAAAACCTGATCTGCTGGAGATTATAGTATTTGCAGGTATTCTGGCATGGTTACCTCCCTCGCACCAATTCCAGTCAGCCTAGCAAATCCATCCTTTTCAATCCGGATTGGGGATTTGGATGTTTAGCCTGTGAGGGCATGTGACAAAGAGGAAACTGGAGACTTGATCTAAATCCTGAACACGCTTGTAGTTATCATCTAAATTTTACTCGATGTAAAATGTTTGACTGAAGAACCATTGGGATAGCATGGTGGTAGAGCAAGTAGAACAGCCTCCTCATTCTGCTTGGGCTGTTTGGGTGTAGATTCAAGTCTGGTTCAGTCACAGTGCAGTTTGTATGTTTCTTCCAAGTTTACGTGGGTTTCCTCAAGGTATGCTGCTTTCAACCCACAGTTGTAAAACATATGTTTCAGGTTGGATTGTGTCCCAAAATTACCCTTTGTATGTAGGTGAAAGTGTGTGTGTGCATCTAGATGCCCTGCTGTGCGCTGGCATTGCAAACAGGTTGTCTTCTCTTTGGCCTTATGAACCATGGTTCTGTAATGGGTCCTGGACCATTGCAACCGTTAATTTAACTAAGTGGTTACTGATACCGAATGCTCAAAGTCCAGAACTACTGGGTGAGAAGCATCAATGTAGAATTTAAGTTCTGACTACTCACTGTTGGATGAAAGGGTACATTTTACTCTTTTCTGTCTTACTACCTTCTGGAATGAAAATAATCTTGCTGATTCAGGTTTGCAGTAGATACAAATGAATAATTAACTACTCATAGTTCATGTGTTGCCTGCCTGTACTGACAAGTTCATTAGTGGACATAAAACTGTTCACAATAGTTGTCAATGGAACCAGAGGCTCTCATATCAGGTTAAGAAAGGTTAAGAGAGCAATGTAGCAATGTGGTTGTTGACAGTTGTGCACAGGGGGTGGGGGCCCCTCAGTGTTTCTGGGAATATTAAAAAAGTCTACAATGGGACCTAGAGGTAAAATGTGCAAAAACAAATAAATAACCATCCAACCTCTTTCAAGAGATCTGTTCAAAAACCAGGGTGCAAAACAACTCCTTCTGTGGACTTTCCCCCCTTTTTTTAGTAAAATATATTAAATTATTATTGCAGCCTGTCTACACTGTGTTGACAGTGATACCAGAGACAGGACTATAGAAATACAGGCTTTATTTCTTTGTGGCATGTTTAAATACCAACATTGACAGAACACAACACACCTGCCGTTGCTTTTGAACATTTTAAACACACTAAGGGTCAACTTCCCACCTATAACTCCAGATAGCACACATAACTAATTGCACGTAGGCTGCAGTAGTACAGTATGGACAGGCCAAGGCTCCACCCACCGCCACTACACTACGATATAAGAAGCATAGCAAAAACAAGTAATCTAATTTGATCCCTGAATGTGCTTCTTTTTAGCCATTATTAACATTCATTACATTGGGTGGTAAATATGCTGAATGTTATAAAAAATTTTGCCATAAAATATACTGGGGACGTGTGAAGATGGGGGCTGCCAAAGAACCAAATACTTTAGGTATGCTCCTGGATGTCAAACGGAAATGGTATCTGCCTGCAGAGTATGGCTGGCCCACTACCAGATACCCCTTTAAACTGGCACACAAGACTGTTCTCCCCATGGCAACCCACTCTGTGCCTCATACTGTTGCACTAATAATTGTGAATCAGAGAGTGGAAAGGAAGAAGCTGGTGGCTGGCTAATGAAAAAACAGGATCTCCTATTGGTTCTCTGGTTCCAGAAATGTTATGAAACATACCTGGACAGGGGTTTGGAACAACAACACATTCATAGCTGTCTAGTGTTTACATTCAGATTTGAATACCACATCCTGCTATTATAACTTGATCAAAGCTCTTCATCTAAATAGATGCAAATGACTTTACTGCATAAAGTAAATAATTATACTGCAAGTAGCTGAGAACTCCAAATCACTTTGGAGAAGATCATCAGACCAACGAATAAACATAAATCAGAATCAGCACTCAAATACAGTGCAATCTATGAACCCTGACATATGTGTCAAGCGTGATTTCCACAGCCAGAAGAACAGGAGCAGGACTTGAGCACTTGAAATCTCTCGCTCCATTTCACTTGTGGGTGTTGTAATCTGTGAACAATAGCTTTAAGAGAAGTGCTTTAATCACTAACATTTTTAGGTGTTTCAGTAAGGAGAACCGAATGCTCTCAGAGTCATATAATCAGAATGGTGCATCAGACATATTCACCAGTGTACCATAGTGAGCACAAAGTAAAAGCGAAGGGAATTCTTCTTGGACTTCTTCCTAAATTATAGATAAAACTCAATAGAAAGACAGAGAATTGCAGAGGAGTTGGGAAAAGGGGCAACTGACAGATGAACAGTGATAGATAGTGACAGTTTTTCAAGGACCTTTAATGTCAAACATATCTTGGGGCAGTCATTGGTTCCACGTGTCAAAAAGCCTTGCAAGGGAAATAACCTCCCCGCTGACTTTTCCCCACACACAGCTCTGAATACATATCCCGGTCATCTTGCCCTCCCCCCTTTGACAGAGAAGCTCTTATCTGACTGCCTCACATGTGTCAACCCCATGTATCATGTTGCTTCAGTGAGTGCTCACAGCCTGGTTCAAGAAATTTTGCTGAAATAAGGACAAATGTATTTACCATTTCTCTGCTGGAATTATACACACTGACAAAAAATATATGCCAAATATATTGTCCTCTTTTTTGTCACCAAAGAAGCATTTTTCACTGACTTACGTTTCCATTTTTATCAGGTTTAGAAAAATAATGCACCCCTATATTACAGCTGAGGAAGACATATTTCATGAGAAATAAGGTATGTAAAATAGTAAATATAATCATAGTGCACAGCTGGGTGGCCTTCCCTTTGTCTCAGCAAAAAGTACATTTCATGTCTAAATTGTAACAGACAGCAGACAGATGTAGAACCTGGTGGTGTTTTCGGAGTGCAGTTTCATCTTTGGATTGAGTTTTGCAAGCTGCCAGGGTGACACTTCTGGTCCCAGGTGGACAGATCCCACTCAAAAAAGTAACACTGCATCTGTTCAGGATTGATCCGGGGCTTTCCAAGTCTATCAGGAAAAATCACTTGGGCACAGTGGGACCATCTAGTGTTGCTGACTTGAAATGATGGACGCAGACGTCGGGGGTTTTATCCAACTACTCTAATCCTTTTTGTCTTGTAGTTCTTCCCATAAACGTTGAGAGTTGTAGAAGGACTGAATCAAAACACACATAGTTTATTACAAAAGAAGACACTTTACACTCCTACATGTTTAGCACTTTTTATTTGTTAACAATATTTTAAGCTTTTAATCTAAATAAGACATTTAAAGCATAAATAAGAATTCTGAAGACCTTAGGTTTTGATTTATTAGCAGCCTATTTCACTTTGGTGCCTTTTACATGAATTAAACATTTTGAAATGTTTTGTTTGTATTGCATACAACAAACTATGTGAAAAAACTTAGTTGTCATGTCATAGCTTCTTTGTCAAAGCTTTTTATTTTATGTGATCATTTATAGTTTTGGTAACCTACTTAATAAGACTGCTGTACTTACTAAATCAAAGAGGATGGTCAGAATTCCTGTTATGTGAAAACATTCAGCATAGCAAACATAGCAAATAACTGTCAAAATCCAATCATAAAACACTGGTAAGAATAATAATCTTTATTGTGTATTTTATCAGAGCAAATCCAGAATGAAGCAAAGCAGGGATTAGATTTAAAAAAGCAGATTAAACCAACCTGTGAGAAAATATATGATATTATGTATGCTGTCTGGTTGAGGGTTCATTTTATATTCATAGATGTAAATGAAATGATGCATTAGAATGAATGTTTCAACAATAACGTGTCACTAAATAACAAAGTTATTATTATTATTATTATTATTATTATTTTTGCATAGCAAGGAAGGGGCTAGTGAAATTATGTATAAATTGTAATCACTGCAGATATAGGAGTACTGTACATCCATAATTATATGCCATAGATAAGGGGTTTTATTGATATTAGAATTCTAGCATCATTCACTTTTCCAATGGTATTTCAACCTTTACAATAACCTCTTCATCTTTTGTAGAAACAACCGCTTGAGTAACATCAACTTAAGAAAAATATTTGATAACCAACTGACTCAATGTAATAATCAGGAGACAAAATTTCAAAAAGAAAAAAAAAGAATAAAATGTTATATGACTAAGAAGAGAAAAGCTATGAACAGAGTTGTATTTGTTTTCAATCAAAGAAATCACTCTTTTACTTGGAAACGGTTTTTTTATTTCTGTGAAATAAAATCTATGACTTATTAATATAGATTCAAATTGCAGTCAAAGTAAGAGGATTGCAGTGTTGAGTTCAGACTTTAAAACTTTTAAAAGACATTGGTAGGAATTGTATTGTTATGTGTTTCATTTTGTTGAGTTGAGTCACTTCTGGGCAGATGTGGGCCAACAGTCCCTCACACTAGGGTATGTAGCAATGCATTCAGCAAATCAAACCATTCTAATATAGGGAAACCAGATCTTGAAACCAGATGGTGGATGGTGAAATGTTCAGTTTACTTTGTAATGTAAAAAAGTGTTTGTTTTATCACTATTATTCATTCCTGTCCACAGATAGTTATAACTAAATTCTAAACTGCAAATGCCCTTGGTGTCTGAGTCACAGAGCTCAGTGCAATGTTTGGGAATAAACAACTGAGCAGCATTACTCTTCTCTTCCAAATCTAAAGCTCTCTGTCCATTTCTTTGTTAACTGGTCTTCATGAGTCTGCCTCTCAAATTAATGCAGTCAGTACTTTGTGGCTGTTGGGTTAAAAAAGGTCTGACATCAGGCCTGTGTTGTGTATTATTATTACTTTTTAGCAGATATCTTTGTCCAGCATAATATACAAAGCTATTGCATTAAGTAAAGTCACAAGCTCTTACCTGCAAGCTCACCTGTTGTAAACTTAAGTAATTTGCCTGCTTTGTCTCAATCATACAACTAAAATTGTTAGCTGAATAAGTGCATGAAATAATAAGCCGGACAATAAATAAGTCACTGCAGAACTTGCACAGGTGTGTAATAACTCAGTTGCGATGGCCCCATGTCCCTCAGCATTTAGCTACCAGTTTTGTCTGTGTTGTGCCCTCGCTTGCGGAAAATGCCCCAGTGCTCACATAGTGGGCTGGAGGCAATTAAATGAGTGGGGAAAGGGACTTAACATCTGTACTTGTTTACAGGTTTCTAGAGGATTATGAGTTCCAGGATTAAACTAATAATCAGCATGTGGCAGGGGGCACTGTGGGTGGGAGGAGGGCTGGAAGTGCACTGGTTTTAATGTTTTAAGATATTCTAAACCCACAAGCTCTTGACCAGTATGCATTGTTGGTTTTCATCAAAAATTGTTACTAGTCTAAGTATGTAGTCCTTCTGCCATTCAGGAACACAGACAGGGAAAGAGACCCAAACCAAAAGCACATTGGGAGCCCCAATCTCATGCCTCAATCCATTCTGCCCTTGTCATTTCTGCTGGCAAATGTCCCACACAGCTGTTCCAAGGCCTGAGACATGATCCAATACTTGCGACAACCATGCAAAGCTGTTTGTTTCCCACCTGCCACCCACTTGCCCAACACCACTCACCATGGTACACTCTCCAGATGTTTGGCGGAACAAGTGCAGCCTGAACTTGGCTCAGGTCTGAGTTTTTCTCTTTAGACTCAGTAACTCTTAAGTGGAGACCTGCTTTTGAACCTTGTAGACAGTTATTTAAACCTAAAATAAATAAAGTGAATGTGTTTGTACCTAAGGTGTTAATGTGCATAACTGGGTCACCCATTCTTTCATTTAAAAACATTTCCATTATGGTTTTTTACTTTTGCAAACCCTGATGCCTTTCAGTCTGCTTTGGGATCTTTTTTTGCAAATATGAACATTCAATTTGCATATGAAACAAACTTTAACGGACTTTTTTTCAGTTGGTGTCCTGTTTTGAATAGGCCCTCAGCAGTTCCATGTTTGCATCATCCAGTTGCTGAGTACTCTGGCAAGAACACCAGCTTTGTTTGAACATTACTACACAGCTGCTGCTTGTGCTGTTTGTTGTAACTGTCAGCTATTAAATATGAAAGTAATCTAATGTTAGGTGACATCTTCTTGTCCCTCAGTTTTCTTTAATTAGCTTAGTTTACTTAGATTATTATGTTTCAGAAAACTTCTAATAAAATAGGAATAATACTTTTTATTTATACCAATTTTGTCTAATCTTTCTTTTCATCATAAACACCCCACATATATATATACAGTACATATGAGAGGTGAAAAGAGTTGAAAGGGTAATCTACATGTATTTACACTACCTTTTCACCTGGTTTTGCCTTGTGGAGGGCAGCTTTCTTCAGACTTGGGCCTCCTACCCTCCTACCAGGCCTGGGAGTTTAAAAGTACAGCAAAGTATTTTTGCTGTTTTTAAGTTTGCACTCTTCCGGACTGAGACTAATGTTGTCATACCCAGTATTTGATGGAGTCACTTTTCCAACTTCACAGTCACAGCCCCAAGTGCTCCTTTCACCAATGGGACTACCTTGGTGTTCACCTTCCACATCCTCTCAAATTCTTCTTTCAAGCCCAGGTATTTCTCCAGCTTCTCATATTCCTTCTTGCTAATATTTCTATCACTTGGAATCACTGCATCTGTCACAACTGGTGATTTCTCCTCCTTGTCTATTACCACTGTATCCTGTTGGTTGGCCAGTACCTGTCAGGATGTAGAAGTCTCACAGGACCTTGGCTGTGTTGTTCGCCACCAATGTCTGCAGTACCTCCAATTTACCCTGTATATGACCCCTTCCATTTGGTTGTGCCTCTCAGTATACTCTGTAGGTACGCTACTAGGTGCTAGATTGTCCCAGGTACTTCTTTGTATAATCTGCACCTGGGGTCTGGCTTGATGTGATACAATTCTGTTTTGATTGACCTGGGGCTGAGGGCTTGTTCTTGTGCTGCCATAATCAGAACCTCTGTACTGTCCTTTCAGTCCTCCCATTTCTAGCCACTGGTAGGATGTCCTCCTGTCAACCACCTCTGTTGGAGGCACATTCCAAGGAGGGGCCTAACTTGAGTTCCTTGAATTACTTGTTTTCCTCATAAGAAATAATGGTATTCTATTGCAAACAATTGAACTCCCAGGAGTAAATAATGTTCATAAACTAAAAAATGGTTGTATTGTTAATTAATTTTAATTAAGGCCAGTGAAAATTTACTAAGTATAGAAAATTAGAAATATTTCTCAGAATGGAAAAAGATTAGTGCTTCTTTATGAATAAAGTACCTTCATGAGAAGTACTTTGTAAAATATCCAAATCAGGGAAGAGAACATGAATTCAAAAAGGACAGTTTTAAACACACACATCAGTCATTATTATATAGGCTGAAGGATTGGGGGCTAAAGTTATGTTTTGCAAATTTAAGTCTGGGAAATCCTCATCCATTTTCATAAAGAGTACTTGCACTTTCAAGTGATGTCAGTATTACTGACCATCACAGCCCTTGCGTCAGTGTCACTGTGCACAGCATGTTTAGTGCTACCTGTCACAGTGAAGAAGAAGATGTGGGTCAGCCTGATGGCTCTGGCTGGATCATTAGAGCACAACCAAAATGAATAGCCTGTACCATCACCTAATAAACATTTGTGACACCGGCCTATTTCCAGGGCATACAAAGCAGAGCGAGTGACCACAGTTCTAGTTTAATATGTACTTGGCCTTCCTTGTCCATGTGCTCTATAATTATAAAGTTTCCTGGTGGTTTAAGGTCATGCTGGTTCAAGTTGATGGAGGTGCCCAGGAACTGCACCTTCAACAAGAAGTTAATTGAATAATTTCAGTGGAATGTAAACATTTAAAATTCATACCTCAAAGTCTCAGCTTAACTGACAATATCAATAATGTAATAAAGAATAAAACTTACTATAGTTGCCAAGATCTGGAGTTAAGGCATTGGAGGTGGAGGTGACTGTCAGAGCTGTGACCCCAAAGAAAGAGTGACCCATAAATGTCACACACTCCAAAGTCCAAAGGCCATGGATTTCACTACAAATGGGCTCGAAAGAGCAGACTTCCAATTGGTCAGTCCATTGGGCATAGTGTGGTTCCACTCTCCCACAGTTTTCATTGTAGAACCTGTGGTTCACCCTCATTTAGTCTCCTTGACATCTCAGATATGAAGAAAGATGTCAGATTTCTCCAATGCCTCGTATCAAAGTCATCCACAGTGAATACACATTCAGCCAATACCCAGTCCCTGCTTTGGTTGCAGTAAATCACCACACTGACCTCCACTAAATCTCAGACATACTGTAATGCTCCAAAAGGGGTCAGTCGGCGTTTGCAAACTCATGAGTAAGACTGCCTTCCTGCTGTCAGAAGAGTTATATGTCTGTCTCAGCATTTTTTCTGAGTCAGACATGGCAGTGAATTAATCAAAAAATAGGTTCTGTAGATGTTATGATTCAGTCCTGTGAACAGTGTAACTGCCACCTATTACTCATTAGGAGACCCAGAATGCACTCTGTGGCACACTGCTACACCATGCACCCTCTCATGGAGACTCCAAAGTGCCAGTAGAAGTCCTCTGGTAGCCTAATGCATTTGGTGACTGTCCAAGAAGAATGCTGAGGGCAGGATTTACCGCACATTGTTGAAGGTAAATGTGACACTTCATGTGATGTTGTCTAATGACAGATGAGAACACAAGTATCAGACTGTAAGGCAGAGTGTGCCGTTTCCATGGAGCACACTACTGCAGCAGAGGATTCTGGGATACTCCAGGGAGGTGTGTGCAGGACATACCAAGAACGATGCTCGGCTAAGGGGATATCTGCAAAGAGCAAAACTAGGCTTGTACATCCATAAGTAGTTTCCCAATATGGATGTCTCTCTGACCTCTATTGCAGGGTTCAAATGGCGCTGTACACAAAGAGAAAGACAGTGCTCCCCATTTGAGCACTAGTCTATATACTGGTCCAACAAAGCATTTTATAGTGCAAGTCCTTGTGACCACAAACATTCACAAAAGGATGTTTGTTTGTGTGTGTGTGTGTGTGTGTGTGTGTGTGTGTGTGTGTGTGTGTGTGTGTGTGTATGTGTGTGTGTGTGTGTGTGTGTGTGTGTGTGTGTGTGTGTGTGTTGAGGAAGGGTGGACATATTTTCCTCTATGGAATTTCTTATACTTCTAGTATTTACAGCTGTAGGCATGTTGACCCTGATAGCTGCCTGGTTCTATGCTGACCTACAAGAGCTGAACTACAAAAAAAATTAGTAATAAAAAAATTATTTTTATATATATATATATATATATATATATATATATATATATATAATATTTTTTTTTTACGCATTATGAGAAAAAAGATTTAGAATGTCTTCTAAAGTTCTAAATCATTGCTAGGCTGGAATCTTGTAATCTGGCAAATGCATACTTAACAGCTGGAAATATAAAAGTTAACAGCAATAATATTTCATGTTTTTAAGGACAGAAGAGTGCAGCTGCAACTAAGAAAAACTGTGAAAGAAAACTATACTGATAAAACATCTTTTTTCAAAAGGAAACTTGACCAGATGGATCAGAACACTATTCTATTATAAAGCACGTTTGATTAATGTTGTTTAATGAAATCCATTGTTTTTTTCTTCTGAAATGGCAAAATTTATGTTTCTCCCAGAACTTTGGCAGATGTTGGTTCACAAAGGACCACTGGGAATAGAAATGTGTTTATTTTCCTGCTGATAAGCTTCAAATCAGTGCAGATATTCAGCATTAACAGTGCTCAGAAGCAGAACTTGGTTGGTCAAAAGAGACTGTGGAATCTCTGAAGTTGTACAGGAACTCTGGGAATATGCTGAGATTTGTTTTTATTCAGCATCAGAACAATCATTTCACAATCAGTCAGGCAGTAGTCGTGACCACATTCCTAGAATTATTCCCAGATATCTGTGCCCTGTGAAGAAGGGATACTAAACTCCAACCCTTTTACAGGGAACAGTGGTGCATCCCCAGGAGCAGTGCTGGCACGTTGAAGTGTGTATTATGTGTGGGCAGCACAGGATATGGGCAAGTGTGTGAATCAACCTTGGTTTACTCACTGTGTGTCAGAACACAAGACAATCGTCGGGGTTTTGACAGGAAGCTCACTGTCTACGTCTGCACACAGGCGGGCTAATAGGCGGATACAGAGAGAAACACAAAACCTCGCTGGGTTTACAGGAGGATTTCCTCCACAGCAAAACACAGCTTCCCCTCTTTTTTCCTCTCCTTTTTCTCTGGGTGTTTCTGACCTGCATCTGAGCTGCAAGAAGCTGCTGGAATGGGTGAGGTGGTGCTGGCCAAGACCCTCAAGCAGTCTTGGGGCATACTGCAAAGAGTCAAGCAACTGTGAGTGCATCCGAGGTCTTACTGGTGTATTTGAGGACACTGGTGCCATGGAGCCCAAAAATGTTCACACCCACACAGCATTCAAAGAGAGATGTATTTTTGGTTAATACTCCTCACATATTGAGCATAATTTTCACTGATGTGGTTTTTACAAAGTTTTAAAGGCTGCTAGGTTTAATAGTTGAAGCAGGCATATGGCGTAGTCAAAATTTTTTGACGTATTTCTGAGCTGTGTGCAGGAGTGTCAAACACAGTCTGGTGCCATAACCAGGGAAGTGTCGCGCCTGACTGTCTGGGTCAGGAGGACCAGACAAATGGATCAGTGTCAGGGCCCATGAAAGTCATCTCTGTGAGGTTAGCCTGGCCTATGCTTCCCCCACCCCCCACTGTAACCCCACCAGCTGCCCCACCAACGCCTGGGTGTCGTTTTTGTGAATAAACAAGCAGCTGTTTACCTTACAGAGCAATCGTGAACATGTGCCTCTCGGGACAAAACTGTCCCTCTGTCTCTGAAGAGGCCCTTGTAACATAGAGGTTTCTCTGATGGGGGTAAGAACGTTGGGCACACTGCTGTTTGGTCATCTTACTGCCCACCAGAGCAGCCTGGCACCGAGGCTGTGAAGGTGCCATCTATTCAGATGTAACAGTCTTCAACAGGCACTTACTGACTATCCAGTGGAGTAGTTATCCAGTAGTCATGTCTGCAGTTAATTTTACATGTATGTTAGATGTACCTTAGTGTCTATAGAGCCTTTAAAATTATGACAAAAGAAAATCCCTTAAAGTTTATGAACAGCATCAAATCAAGATGGGCAGTTAAACGGGGGCTATGTTTTCAACATTTATATTTGCTGATAATGAAGAGTCTGCAAAAATATAGTATTAAAAACTATTTTTGCAGAATATTGATTTCATCTGCTACGTTTTGCATGAAACGTTGGAAGACCATTGATAAGATTAGCATATTTAAATCCCCACCTGCTTGTTTGAATAGTGGTTGCAACCATTGAGCAGTGATGAGACCAAAACAACAGTTGTAAAGCCAGAGATTTGTTTTCTGTTTTTTTTAAATAAATAATAATTGAGGTGATTATTATTAATTTTAATAATAATAATGTTATAAATATGTAAATTATTTGTTGTAACTTCTGTCTGCTGGTCTTATCAATCTGATGGCTAAGGAAGCCATAAGCAAAACATATATTATTTTCTGAAGAATCAATAACAGCACAACAGCATGTACCAGTTTGAAAAAAATTCAAACCATTGTTGAGGTGGCAGATATCAGAGAATCAAAACATATGTTTCAGAATATCCATTTTTATAGTCAATATCAGTTGAGTAGACTGTGGGACTGGGACACAAGTGGCTTTGGAGATGGCCTTGCTGAACTCACCCAAGCAAAAGCAACAGCGGGGGAGCAATTTGGCTGTGCCTCAGCTGCACTTGTTTTCAGAAGGGGGTATTTCTGTGGCTGCCATATTAATCTGACATTTCCCCTTTACATGATGGGGTTGATTTGGTAGGGGGGCACCAACATAGGAAGCCAATCCCTGATCCCCCTCATTGGTCTTGAGACTCTCCCCACCCCCCTCTTCGACCCCCCAGCCTGCAGGAATGTGGAACATCACTTAATTTGCTTGATAGCATGGCACGACTGATGTTTAATTGCCTAATCGCTTGCTTCAGCCATTACAATTGGAGCGGACGTGACAAGGAAGGTAAATGTAACATGACAGCCTGAGAGACGTGGATGGATTTTCTGATTAGCCAGAAATCGGTTCATGCTGGCTGTGAGAGGTTACCAGTTCAACCATCTCTGGTCACAAGATTTAAACCACATCACAATTCCATTACATATATAAGTATGGTAGGATTTTACATACTAACACAAAAATCAAAGTAGATTTTAATTATTTTCTTGAATATATTTATAGACACTACAACATCTTCCCAGATTTCATGAATTTTATAATTTTTTTAGTGTTATATGTATTTACAGTGTTTAGTATGTTATTTGCATTTACATTTGTCCATTTAGTGCACACTTTTCTTGAAAGCAATGTACAGTAGTTACTAGTATTTAGCTGTCACCTAAGAGCTTAGCTTATCTAAGAAGAAATAGCACGTTAGATACACTAGAGTGAACTCCCCACAGTTTTTCACCCATTTAAATACCAGAGCAATGTACCACACAGGCATAAACATACATTACGGGCAATTTAGAGTCACTGTTTCACTTGAAACCCGACTTTGGACAGTTGGAGGAAACAAATTCATCCATCACTCCCTTTTTCAAGGCAAGCAGTGAATTTCTGCAGGTTTTATGAATGTGACCAATATTGGAGTTTGGTCAAAATGTGTGCAGTGAGGGGGTAAATGGGACAAGTGTATGAGGGGTAGAAGACTACAGGACTGTAGCAGCTACACACATTTGACAGGGGCCTGGTAATTTATCACCGGGCCCTTAAGCCTCACAGTGTATGCAGAAGCACAGCATCTATAACTGGGAGGGAGAGAGAGAGGCACGAGATAGAGGAGGGAAGGAGGAGGGGCTGCGACTGTGTCTGTCTCTGCTGTCATTTAGCCACTGAAGGGAGGAAAGAGAGAGAGAGAGAGAGCAAAAAGGAAGAGACTGGGCAGCTGAGGAGCAGCTGCTAAAGCAGCAGCCGGATAGAATAGGCAGCGAAGAGCAGGAAGGTGGTTTCACAGGCGATCAAGGCCCTTGGATTACCGTTGCCTGGGCAATCTTGGTGCTTTCCACACACATCCAGCTCTCAGAGGGCTTGCTGCTCCACTGGACACCAGGGAAGAGAACACCAGGGAAAGAGGAGCCGTGGAATTGGGGTAACCACGTTTACGAAAACTTCTCCTTGTGCCAGCTCACCAATGCTGTCCGATGATTCCTCACAGGAGGGATGCTGGGGGCTAGCATGACAAGCAGAGTGGTAGAACAGAAGACTGACCCTCGGGAAGGCACCGCCAAGACGTGCAGCCAGGCAGAAGGCAAGGAAGTGCTAAGCAGCATGGCTGCTAAAAGAGGCAAACCAGGGATTCCGCCGCCAGTAGCTGCAGGGTCTCGGGGCGAGCTCCGGGTATACCGGGCTGCTGGCTCCGAGGGGCGCCTGCCTGTGCCCTCTGGCCTCCGCAAGCAGAAGTCACTCACCAACTTATGCGTACTAACTGACACAGAGAAGAAGATGCAGTTGTATGAGCCTAAGTGGTGCGATGACATGGCTAAACCCGGCAATGGCTATGTTAGGGCAGGCAAGGCTAAGGAGGGAGGCAGTGGAGGCAGAAGTGGGAGTGGGAATGCACAGCTGTCCCGCAGCCTGTCCAAATCGGAGCATTCCCTCTTCCAGGGCAAACATAAACCTTTCAGCCCGCTGGCAGCCCCCTCTACTCTGGGTAAGCCCAGCCGCATCCCTCGTGGACCTTACGCTGAGGTGAAGCCCCTTAGCAAAACATCCGAAGCAGCTGAGGACAGTAAGTCAGATGACGAAATCCTCTCGAGCAAAGCCAGCACCAACAGCAAGAAGGCAATGAGCAGCTCGAACCCAGGTGTCAAGGGGCAGGAGACCAATGATGGGGAAAAGCCCTTTGTTAAGGTGGATCCTGAACTGGTGGTGACAGTGCTTGGAGACCTGGAGCAACTGCTCTTCAGCCAGATGCTGGGTAAGTACTGTGCTCCAACCTTGATTTCCCTTTTGACCTACTACCCTGCACTTCTGTCCAGCTTTAATGATTCAGCCTGCCAGACAGAGACTCCTTCTGCTACCTCTGCTTCCTTACTCTCACATGTCAGCCCAACACTGTTCCTACACCAGTTACCAGGGATCTGGTTACTTGGGTTGCTTTTACTAGCCATAAAAATAAGCATCCATTCCTAACTGCTTGATGCTGCTAACATGCTATGACTTTCTATGCTTTTTCAAGACAATCAGGCTGGTCTCGATCTATGATCCACCCTTTCTCAAGCTCTTGAGAAAGTAATGAAGAGCATAGACAGATTGTGTTATTCTGGAATTTGCATTACAACAGCAAGGGGGAGGTGATGTGTGCCTACAGATAATTAAATCATCTAACCCCATCATGGATGTGTTGCCCCGGATACAATCTGCTTCCGTAACCACACCTCCAGCAGCAGCCCTCATGCTCTACCAGAAGCAGGGTTATCCGAAATAAACCATAGACCACTGAATAGTCTTCAGTTCCTGGTTAGCAGCATGGATAACCCCCTGCAGCTGATCCATTGATGTGGATCTGCTGACAGATGGTGCCTCCTGCACCCTTTCCTTTTACCACTGGAAATCTGGAAGAACAGAAAAAATCATTTGCTTGAAATGAAAGTGACTAAAAAAACACCTGGCTGTGCTTGCTTGCCCTTCAATTTACAACTGGAAGATGGATCTCATGTGCAACACAGAAGAGGGATGCTTGCAATATTTATTTTCAATTCTCCATTAGAGCTGAAGCATCGCATGCTGCCATTAACCTGCTGATTTTCATTTTAATGTCCATGAAAATAGCATGGCATGCTTTGGTTAGTGCTGCATCAACAACCCCATTATCTATAGCAAGGCATTAACACTGAGATGTGACAAATGAGGAAATAGCAGCTGGTCAGTGCTGGCTTGCTGTGAAGGCAACATAACAGACATTTCTTTTTTAGCCTCCTGATTTCCTGCTCAAGTCATTTCTGACCCTGTTATTTCCTCAGGAGTCCATGACACACCGTAGTACTGTATTTGCCCAAGAGCTTGTTGGGGGAAGTTTTTCTGGGGGGGTTAAAAAAACAGTCATTTGCCTTCAGGTCTGTTGGGTTCAGCCTCTGTCACTGTTTAAATTGCCCATTTCAAAAATATTTTGTTCTTCCTAAAAGTTTGGCCTTTATTCATTTCAATGGGCAGAACAATCATTCTATTACTGTCCCTCATACTTGAGATAATTGTAGATGATACTTCACCACCCCTGCTTAGGTTGGAGTAATGATCAAAGTCCTATCACTTAAACTCTAATGCTCTTCCTATTGTTTTATAGGCTATATTATTTTATGGGTTGAGCCTTATGCTGGACAGCATTATCATTTTATCCAGTCTGGAAGTGTGAATACAGATGTTCAGAGCTAATGTGGTTATAGGTATCTGCTTAACAGTTGTGGAAAGTTTGAGCTCATGGAAGAAGACTGTGTTTGACTCACAAACTGATGCAATACTTAAGAAGAAAAAAAAAGACATTTTAGGTTTCACAAATCAACTAAAAATACTTGCAAAAAGCTGATTATTTTGGGTACATGGACACCATGGTATGCTCAGAGGAATCCTTTGTTGTGCTGAGAAGCAAAATGTCTTTAGCTTATTAAAATACAAAAAAATGTTCAAGGTTTAGCATAATTCAGAACTTACTGATATTGTAAACATGAAAATGAGGATTCTTCTTTAACTTCCATGAAGCCTCTTGATAAAATAAAATCTAATTATTTCTTGCTAATGAACTCAATACCATACAAACTGTTTCAGGTGTGTTACAGTAAGAAGAATTTATGAAGGTGAATATGCAGATTCTTGAGTGAAACACTCTTTGGTTTCAGTCGTTCTTGAGTTTCCCCATTGTCTGAATGTGTGGCTGCTCTAGAGGAGTTCCTTTGGTGATGCTGCCCCTGCCACACTACATCCTCCCCTTGTTGCTTTTTCAGGGTTGAAGGTAGAGCATGGATTATGATCCAGAGACATGATCTTTTTTGGCAGGTCCATGGGAATGGGCAGTGTCACCACATCATATGCCTACAGACACACACACACATACACACTGTGTTCAATCTTTATCTTGTGTGTCCACTGCTGGGTTGGGAACCTGTCCACGTACAACCCCTGGCCTGGACATGCAATTCTGGGGAGTCAGTTAAATTGGTGCCCTATGGACCAGCGTTTGTACCATGAGTAGCCAGGAAGTACTGTGATGTCACTGTGGCCCCTATTCCTTCCTGCTCCTTCAATACTTAGCTAAACAATGAGTTTCCTCTTGCACTGGTAGACAATAACTCAAAATACAATTGTCTTCCAGTGCCAAAGAAAACAGCCAAAAGATGAGTATTAATATCCTGTGAAGTTTTTATCTGATGCTCTTTTGCCCTACAGGCCAGAAGGTGGTTTGCCCTGTATTTTAATGTACAAAACCTTATGTATAAAACATAGTTTGCTCATAGTCCGGGATTATTCTCTTCATCCTTAAGTACTTCCACTCTGGACAAGAGAAATCACTAAAACTGCTATCAGTGTTTTCTTATGTCTTCAAATATTTTAAGCTGCTTAAATTTGCCAGATCAGCATTTTGTGGCAGCATCCCACCATTAGTGTAAGTTTGCAGCTGTTACCGAGCAGTGATTGAAAAACTCCATCGCTTTCTCATCCCTTCACTATATCTTCTGCCATATCCCTGAGAATTCTAAAATTATCAGACTTGTTGAGTGATTCTCCTTTAAAAACTCATGCTCGATTCAACATCCCCCAAATACTGATGTTGAGACCAAATTTTCTGCTTTTGTATTTTTTCTCATTTCCACTGGTCATGTTCTGTAGACGGATATCTAGTTGTTATAAAATCAAGTCGCAATGTATAATTTGCTCAAAATAGGGGTTTTAGGGAAACCTGACTGTGTTAAAAGGTATTTTGGAAGGAAATGACCTAGGCTACAAATAGACCTGACATTGCCTCTGGCTTCTGAAAGAGCGTTAATATGTGCATGCCTGCAGTCTACTTCCTGTCCTCCATTTTCCTAATTGCATTTTCACTTATCCATTAAGGTTTTTATGCCATGTCAGCATATGGAGACTTATTCTGTCCTCACATAAACACGCACATTTTGATTCAAGCACACAACCTCACTTAAAAGTTAGTGATCAAGGATGGAGGCACTGCTCTATGTACAGGTATGCCTTACAAATGCATTAGTGTGACGGGGCAGAAAGAAAAGTTTTTTTTTTGCATACAAAAAACACACTAGGCCCCAGATGCAAATGCAAGTTGAATGCTTGTCCCTGGTTATAAATGTAAACATTGATACATAAAGTACATCTACTTACACACGAGGGTTAAATTGGCCATTTATTCACTGTTTGCCATTTATGAGTTGCTGTCATTTAATGCAGTTACAGTCCAGTTCAGTCAATGGACTTCTGTATGAAATGTTAATGTGATTTTTTTTTTCTTCATTAATTTTGTGCATGTAGCCTAAAATAGGTCCGGAACATTTAAAAAGCTTCCCTTATGCAAATGATTGAGCCTTTCGTAAAATACATGCTGTTTGTTTCTTGGCATACTGAGCACATCCTACCGTTTGCAAAATGTCTACTACGTCACTTTTTATTTTGACTTTAGCTAACATGCATGGAAATTGCATGGTATGATCACCACAATACAGACTCATACTTAGAGGTATTGTAAAATAGGTTTCAACAAACCATGCAACATACTTTCCAGTATATTTCCACAGAAAACCCAGGTCTTGGTGTGTATATTTAGCTCCTGCCTGTCAATTATAGAGGATGCATCTGCTGGCTTAGTTCAGTCGTCTAGAATTTTCATCTAGTGGTGGTCACAAGAGTCCAATATGTTTCTAAAGGCCATGGTTGGTTTTTTCAAGACTATAATTTCAGCTTGGAGAGTGTTTCTGCACCATTTTGTCTCTGGTCTTTTATAGGAACTTCATCTTTGCTGCTTTTGCACTCACATTTTTGCATCTGACACCAAAAAGTAAGGCTTGCTGATACCGTGATTCATATTGAGTCAGAGGATCTTTACAGAAATGTGCTTAGTGAAATGTTCATATTTCTGTGCATTACTGTTTAAAATATTGATCTATGTAGATGCTTTTTATGTGTTCTTTGCACAAAGGCAGCAACACAGGGTCACCGGTAGAAATACTTTGGGGTCAAGGTTTAGAGTTAAAGGTAGTAAACACTTATTTCCAGACAAAGGCAGAAAAGACAAGTAAGAGCACAAAATTTTAACCAAAATGAGTAAGGTCTAATGTAATGTAATGTAATTGAAACGTGCTCCCACAAATGAATGAATCCTTCCTCGTCGTAGTGATACCTTCATTACCCTGTGTTTTTCCGTTCACTTTAGTGGGAGCTTCACCTTTGCCAGTTAGTAAACTCAATTAGATGATTTACTATTTGTAGGGAGGGACATTTAAGTAGAAGGCCAAGTGGGTCTCCTCTTTTTAGGAGAGGGCAGGAGCAAAAAATTCCCATCCACTATCATTAACCACTTATCCTGAGGAAGGTTAAAGCAGCCCGGAGCTTATTCTGTAAGTAGAGAGATGCCAGTCCATCACACACCTCTTCATGCTCAAATTATGGGCAATTTAGAGGGACCAATTAACCTGAATTGCATGTCTTTGGACTGTGGGAAGAAATCAAAGAACCCACACAGACAAAATATGTCAATACCACAGCGATTGAGCTGGATTCAAACTCACACCCAACCACCCCAAGTTGCTGTGAGGAAATAGTGTTACTCACTGAGCTACCATACCACCCAACAACTCATATATTCATGCTGGAAAAGAATACACAACTATGAAGTCCAAGAGCTCTTCTGAACAACCAGTGAGTTACCAACTCACCAAAAAAGAGGAAAACAGGCCAAATGAGAGCCCTAACAGTCTTGTCTACTGTACTAAGTGTTCTGCCAGTAAAGAAGAGCTAATTAATCTATGTGGTGCTGCATGTGCCACACAAGGGGCTTGGTGGCTGTTGCTTTGTAATATGAAGATGATCTGAAGGTGATGTGAAGGTGATTCACGTCCTCATTCCTGCCGTAGTACCTGTGAACTATTGGTCCAGTGAGCTTTTCTATGTCATTATGCATTAATCCCTGGATATTCAAATCTAATTCGTCCCAGAAAATGCATTGGATGCTAAAATTGCAGATACCACATGCCTATTTTCCATAATTTTAAAAAAGGAAAATTAAATTATGTGCTCCCTGACCATTGGAAAATACCTATATAACTGTCAGCCTGTGATTTCAGTATGATAAAACACTCTAAACACCAGATACCTAATTAGAAAACACTTAATGTTGTCATTAATTTGCATTTTTATTGTGTGTGGTGCAAGATGTGACATACTATTTCCTCCCCCAAGTGTCACTGTATCAAACACTGGAGATGACAGGGCGCATGCGTGGGGTTCCCAGCAGCAGTGTTATGAGATGTTGACTAAAGAGAATAAAGATGTGTGACAAAGTCACCAACCATGTCTACATATTTGTTTGACACAACAACCAGCATTTAAATAAATAGGTTTATTTAAAAATGAAATGCACAAATGCATTCAGACAAAGTGAAAGTAGTGGTAACACACTTGTATTTTGCTTTAAGTAAATTTGTAATGATATACAGCACAGTTTATTACAACAAATACATTATTTTTTATTACAGTACACTGTACAGTATTTGTTCATTTTACTATATACTATATATTTATTATTACTATTTGTATAATATTTCGTGTTGCAAGAGTTTTTGTTCAAATACTGATATATAGGTATTAATTTTCAAGAGCCGTTATAGTGAAACTTTGTATACAGAGAGTTTGAATACTGAGGGGTTGCTGTAGTTCACCCTTGACAAAGATGTTGGCATAATAAAGGTTAACAAAACAAACAAGACATCAATTCAGGGATATTGCACAGTGCGGTTGTATCCCACCATGTTTCCAGAAAATCAGACTGTTCAGCACAGAGGGTATGGACTGGTGCCATGCCACCTACAACAGCACTGACTGACATTCTGAATGAATTGCCCCTCGCCGGGCATTTCGCTTTTTATCAACACGTGTCTTCAAACTTTGCCCAATAACTTCCCTATGTGCTGGCATCACAGACAGTCCCCTCTTCATTGTACTGAATGAGTGAGCAGCCCTGAGGTATCGGTTTTGTTTCCGCACACAAGCTGCATTGTGCAGCACGCATTCCACTCATAACTTAGCCCCCCACCCTCATTCTCCACCCTCAGCTGTCCAAGATATGCATTAGAGGGCTGATCAAATGTGCAAAGAGGACTGCATAGAACTGGGGCAAAGAGGTAGATTCAGACTCAGACTGACTCAGACGCAGGCCCCTGGTAGTGAATTGCAATCAAACAGAGGTCTTCAGTGAATCATACAGAGCCACTGTACTCTGGATTGAATGCTTACTGTAAGGGGTCATACTGTATATTGTGGAACTTGATGCAACTGGGAGAATGGAGGCTGCAGCTGCACATCATATACTACAGTAATAGGATCTGATACACTGGACTGATATGTTGATGGTAACAATGCTAAGTAATAGAACAGGACTTCGCTGACCAACATGAGTATGTTTCTAATAGCATTACAGTCATACTGTGTGTTTCTCTGTGTGTTTGTGTTGCCTGTTTGAGCACATGGGTGTCTGTAAGTCTTTGTATTGGTGTGTGCAAGGTTGTATCTGTGCCTGCCTTTGTGTGTGTGTGTTTTGCCTGCATTAGTGTGTATACAATCTGTCTTAGAAGCAGCACCACTGCACACTATCAACACTGCACCCCTCTCGAATATATACTCTTGCTACATTCTGACCTTACTTTGGCATCTTTAAGGGGCTTGTGCAGCATTATTGAGCCTTTGTTTACATAGAATGTTTCAGGAAATCTCAAAGAAAAAAAAATGGATGCAACCCCAGCAGGTGTCCATGTTGGATGACTAGATGCATTCCTTTTCCAGCTGAGAGCATTAGAACTTATAAAAATCCTAAGTACTGTGCATTTGCTAATCTGCCTCACAACTGCTCAAAGGGTTGATGAGAAGCTCAGCTTCTGCAAACCCAAAAAAAGACGAAATGAGTAGTAAAATGAAAGAACCCAAAAGAAATAGATGGTCTTATACTGCTTGCTTTCTGAGCCCATAAGTTTATCCCGAGGAACATCCTACAGCTGCCGATTATAGTTTTTTTGCTTCTGAGCTGAGCAAAGTCTAAGCTATGGGAAGTTACAAGCAACGTGTTAATGAAGGCATGTCTTAGAATTAAGCTAATGGTAGAAACTTTAGCTAGAGCTGTCAGTTTGACTTGAGCAGAGAGGTTTAAGTGCTTCATGTTCCTGCCACCAGGCAGGGCATAGCATGATGAGTGAGATTTGACATGGGCTGGAGCACTGGGAGTGCCAGCAGGTTGGTGTGGAAACACGGAGGTGTTTGAGGGAACGTAGAAGACAGTGAACATGTGCCAGCTGTACTTGCACAGGGACTGTGAGCAGAGTTAAGCTTAGAGGTCTTCACAGTAATGGCTTGGCTGTGCTCCTTGAAGAGTTCCGAAAAGAGTTTACACATTGTATAGAGATGTGCTGTACATCTACTTCAGACGTTCTTTAGAAAAAAATGCATAGACTTTGGACATAAATAGCAGTGAACTAATTAATTCACCATTAAGAAATTAAAAGTGATTACTGTCTTAATGTGATGATGACATTGATATTAGACATTAAGTATAACTGCCTCTTGCAGAATTTTATTAAAGCCATTAAGTCAAATTTTAAAAAGTTGGCAATGTTGAAACCTTTTGTTCTTTGATCTTTTGTGATGGCTTGTTCTACATAAATATATTTTATGATCTTGGGTTAGACACAGTTATTAAAATGTTTTAATTCTTATTAGAGCCAGTCATGGTTCTCATTTAGAGTAACTCTGCCCCATGAGCTAAGGTTTACCATAGATGTACCAAACTGTGTCTTAGTGTAGTGCCATTGAAGAAACCCAGGTGCTCTGATGACACCCGAAGCAGTGAAACTGTCCGTCCAGAACTAAGAAGTAAGTTCAGTGAGGTGGACAGGTTACAACAGAAATGGATAAAACATTTTAGTAAACTATGAATCACTTCTTGTTAGCTGCCATATATTGGTTCTGTGTTTCCTAATGGCCCACCCTGGAAAGCCACAGACTTGATTTGGTTTTTTGGATGGAAATACCTTATGTTTGATGGAGGTTTTTTATGTTGCAGAACAGGGTTAAGTGACAGATTTCTGAAAGCTCACAACCACCAACATACCAACGAGGTCTCTGCTTCCGGAAGCGGACCACTTTTTATGGCCTCTCTAAAAGCCTCTGACTGTCTAATTGCAAACAGGCCAAAGAGCACTTGTCAAGGCTTCACCCAACAGAAATCTTATAGGCTTCAAAGCAAGGATTTTGAACACCACTGTCACATTGTAAGAATTCTTTGCATCCAGTACTTATGCCTTGAAGCTGAGTTATGCAGACCTTGACTAATCTTGATTGAGTCCTATTTCCAGAGCTTGTTATTTAGTCAGACTTGGTCTAATCACAGTCTTTGGAAAACATAAACTCTACATTATGGGAAACATTTATACAGATTTTTCCTAAAGTCTTTCTGTAGTCAACCACAGAAGCTACATGCAATTATCTTTTCTTCGTGAAAATGTGAGGACATTTTTCCTGTTTTCTATTATATGACTTAATGTTTGTTCCACACAACGTTCAAAGTCGCTGAGGTAATATGCCATCTGTATATCCCCCAAGTCTGGACTCTACTGGGTCTGATCTAATGTCTTTGTAAGGTGGGCATTGCTCCTGCAGTGTAACTTTCGGTGTTTCCCAATCGCTAGTAGATGTGTGCCCCTCAAATATAATAGCAAACTGGATGAGTCAAATCAAGATGTGGCAAGTTAAAATGTGTTGAATGTTCTTTAATTTCTGTATGATATCATGAGGTGCTGATGTATTAATAATAAATCACTGAGCCATCTATGTTTATTTGTACAGGATACTTTCCCAAATGTGAAACAGGGTAAAGTACTGGTAATCCATCATCAGTTCTTGAACCACACCTTGAAAAATGTCTCTTCTCATTGATTTAATTTAACTCTGAAAAACACGTTTAGTCCTATAGTCCTCAGTGTGCCTCCTCGTGTCTTTTGAGACAATCCCAGCTGAAAGTTCTCAAGCACCACGTCTGCTCCAGAACTGAGGTCAACACCAAATGGAATGAGTCGCTCCTTGTTAACCCAGCGAGTCCCCAGCCACCACCGCTGCTACCACTTACAGATCCCCTTGCTTCAGGCAGATGTCACAAATACATTGCTCTGCAATTTGTGCTGTCTGGGAACAGCTTTTCAACATGGAGGAATTTTATGGCTCCTCTAGGCTGATACACGACTACAGGCATTAAGCGTGTAAATTGGCTCTCCCAGACTATGGGTTTACTTGGATTTGGGCTCAATCCAGCTTTTGTTGTGAGCCACAGCTGTGAATGTGTGGGGTTGCAACTTGGCTGAGCGCGAAAAGAAAGCAGTTGCCTGGGCATCTATGCCAGGACCTGAGGGCACTACATTGGATGCCATCAAGGATCCCTCTCCAATTTCCACGATTAAGTGGGGCTAAGTAAGGCAAGGGTCAGCAATGGTGCCTCATATTCATTGAGGTCATCCTTTGTTTTCTAGCAGACTGGACAGAAGGAGAAGGACTGATCAGATAGCAGAACTGACGTTAGCCTCTACTCCACAGCAAATAGACCTGCAGGCACATTAAGCATACGGTTTTCCTTCCCCACATTAAACTCCCATTCCCGCCGAGCAGAGAAATTTGGTGGTCATGGGAAGGGGCTAATGGCCAGATCCTGAAAGCCTTTTTTCAGCTGTTATGTGCATCATTTTAAAAAAGATTAATTATCAATGCATTCTGCTTTTCATCTATTTTTTAGCAAAATTTTTGCAATATTTAACATCTTAATACTACTACTACTACTAGTACTACTACAAATAATAATAATAATAATAATAATAATAATAATAATAATAATAATAATAAAAGTAATATGCTGTTTTGACATGGCCACAGAGGGCACTGGGGACAAGTTGCATTGGGTCAGGTGTAGTTATTTTGCCAAATAAGGCTTGTCCCATTCACTGTTTCCTGTTTTCAATGCCCCTTTTTCCCAGCTGGTGAGGGTAACTAGAAGGACTTGAGAGGAGGAGGGCAGGACTCCCTCTTTCAACCAGTTAGCTGTGACTCAAGGGGAAAGCGGAAAACTCTGAAAGTAAATAGGGTGTTTTTTCAGAAAATGAAACAATACTTTGGGTTAACTTGATGACAGCAGGTGTGGGGACCAGAAGTAAAGGTTTGTCCATAATCACTTCCCACTGCTCCACCTCTTTGGCTTCGGTTTTCCTCATTTTAATTACAAAGAGAGAAAACAAGCTGTAATTAGTCCCGTTTTCTCTGCTGTGTTTCATTCAAGTCCCATTTAACTGAGTTTGTGTGGAATGTTGGTGTGATGTCTCAGGCACTGTTCCAGTAGCATCCTGCACAGTTATTATTTCATTATTTAATGTTTAGATGCTTTTTTTCCTTCCTAAAGCAGATAAAAGTTTGTCAAACTACAGAAAAATGCTAATAATCAACTATGTTTGTTAGGAAAGCATTGAAAAAAACCTAAAAGTAAGTGATTTGTGTCACTGTTACTTGTCATGTTCAAGGTACAGGTGCGAAAATAAGCATTTATATAATTGAACCTATATTTGTTGTTGTGGTGCTGTTTTGCCACTAATAAATGTGCATTAGTCAGATATGGATTTCATTGTTATTAGAGTCCTGGATACTGGACTTAATACATATTACCTTACTATAAGTGTTACTCTGCAATGTTACACACGTTAATGGGCCACCGATATTTTTTAAAGGGACACACCACAGTTATGTAACATTTAAAAAGAAATTGCAATGCAAGTGTGACATAACTAACTACAGGCTGCAAATAAGCAGTGGGTTGCAAATACCATAGTAGAGACTTGAATAAGTCAACACAGAACAAACTGTACAGACTTGTACATACACATGGGCTTTGTCCCCTAAAGAACGGCACTCTGTGGATGGCTTTTAGTGGCATTTTCCCTGACCTCTATGGCCAGTTGAAGAAATTGCTTTGTCACTGATCCTAGTCACAGCATCAGTTCACAAAACAGCCTTAGCTGGGCACACAGAACTGCTTGCAGGATAATGGCTGCCCTTTATTGCCCAAAGCTTTCTATACAGGCTCATTATGCCACCCACATCACAAAGATGTTTGGAAATCCAATCTCAAGTCTCAGATGAGTCCAGCTCTTCAAGATGGTCCAGCTCCAGAGGGAAGATACTGCAACATCATCAGCTGTGAATTGGGCACACAACCAGGACTCTACTAATAAAATATATACTGTTTTAATAGGGTGAGAATGTGAAAAAAGACTCATATGGGAAGAAAGCATTTGTTAAATGGATAAATAATTCACAGCTTTTGTCTTTACCTCAGTTGCCCTGCAAGCCTAAGCAGAACTACCACTCTCTTTTGTGTAGTGATGTAAAATTAACAGAGTAGAGCAGGGAAGGAACTCCAGGTCTTTACCAGAGTAGCACTGGGCAGCCTTCATTTCTCCTACATGCTATATTAGCTAAACTCTTCATAAACATGTAGAAAGCTGAATTTGCAAGGGATGAAGGACAGGATTGAATATTGTTGCTCTAGATCTCTAGATAAGAATCTATTGATTTGTCTTAGACCCAAGACACCACTGACTACTACCACTGACAGTACCTTCATTTTGGTACTATTTTTATTACTGCCGTTATTTTTGCTTTGCGGGAAGCAGTTGTATCTAAGCTCTATTTAAGCATGCAGATCCCTTGCTGAAAAGTGACAGAACAGGGTGAGAACTTAAACTTTAAGTTATGTGTCATTATCCATTATGCTATCTGTATGCCTTGCCATGCTCTGCTCTGTGGGAGCGCCAGGTAGTACTGGTTAGAGTTGTCATATTACAATCCAAGGACACCAGTTTCGGCCCTCATCCCACTGCAGTACCCCTGAGCAAAGTACATACCTTGAATTGCTCTAATGAGAATACCATGTTGTTTAAGAGGGTATGTCACTCTAAATAGCTTAGTGTAAAAACCTAACATTATGAGCTATAATATCAGCTAAATGATTAAATAATAATAATTATTAATTGCTAGTACAGCTTATTATCCTGTTTTCCTCAGACCGGGCGCTCACAAGAGGTACATGGGGATTATTTTGGCATTTCTCCTCCTGGTTACAGTAGATGTGAACTGCATTTTAGTTGCATCACTTGTCCAGCATCCCACCCTGGCCCAGGTGCTAACTGTACCCCTTGATCCTCAGTTAAGTTTATGAAACATAGAAACTGTCAGAAACACCACTAAGATGCTGCCTCAGCAGGAACAGGTTTTTTTCTGCTCATAAGCAGCACAATAGAACCTTTAAGTACCTTTTCTGTAGTTAGGCCAGTTAGCCCACTTATCAAAATCTCATAATTTATATTATATTATACATAATCCTCCTTCCCACAAGACTAAGATGCCTCAGCAACTCTCTTAAAATAGGTACCTCTTTTGTTATTGTAATAAGTATTCTGTATGTTTATATGTTGATGCCAACAATGTGACTTTTATAGTTTACTTTTTAGACACTTTAGCTAGATTTTTAACTCAGCTCAGATCTTGATCACAGTTGAAGGTCTTTAACCTTTGTTGACCGTGTATGATGTGTATGACTAGTACACTAAGCTCACCGTCACTAACTAAAAAAACTGTGACAGGGAGCCATGAGGAACATCAAATGAGGCTTTTGCATCTTTGTCTTTATATTCAACAACCAGTGAGATTTACTTAATTTGCTCTGATGGTGATTATCCAGGGTGCCTGTGATGGGAGGATAAATTACACACATATGTGGGCTCCAAAGCTGTTTACCCCTTTTAAACCAAAACATCATTTGTGGTCATCCTCTGTGGGTTTGATGTAGACTCAGTCAGTTGTCCCCTCCTGATTAGAATGCATGTTGAGTTCAGACAGAGCAATACATGTGATACAAATAACGGTGTCATTGATGTGATGAGAAATGCTAATTATTCCTTTTTTTTCCCTAATTCCTTAATTCTAACCTGGTTCTTCGTCTTGTCAGAGAGCAAAGGGGAGGCGGAAGAGTGGGTGGGGGCAAATGAGTTCAGTTTGACTATTTTAACCACGGGAAATGGCTGGAAACTAATGGCTTAGGAGTGGTTTGTGCAGGGAGATCGACAAAAAAAGGAGACCTCCATTACAGCAATAGCCTGCTACAACATGTGGCTGTTTAAATTACCACAAACATGGTTCTACACCAAATAACACATTGTACATGATCTAGAACACTGGATTTACTCACTTACACTTTTTTATATATACATGGCATCTGCAACTACACAGGCCATTTAACAGATCCACCCCAAAAGGTTTAATTAAAACATTTTTCATCACATTTCAGCCTTTAAGGGAGCATGTATGCTGGAATTTATGTCTTCTGTGTTCATACACTGAGTTGCCAGTTCATTAGGTGCACCTATTTAGAAGCATGTTATGCCTCTGTTGGCCTTCAGAAAAGCATGAGTTCATGCTGGTCATGGATTGTACAAGATGATGTGATGAACAGGAATGCTGTACCATGCGGAAATGATTGTGTTGTGTAGCTGCTGCAAATTGGACAGCTGCACAGTCTTACTGCAACCAGCCGTTTCCACCTCATTCCAAAGTTGCTCAATAGGATTAAGATCCAGGGACTGTGCGGGCCAATAAAATAATGAAACCTTTCTCTCATGTGCCTTGGAAATTTTGCTGATGGTATGTGTCTTGTGACAGGATGTATTTTCATGCTGGAAGTGTCCATCCAATTGTAGATAAACAGTAGCTGTGATGGGATGAACTTGGTCAACAATGATGTTCAGATACACTGTGCCATACAGATGTTCTTCAGTGGGTATTGGGGGCCCTCATGTACCAGGAAAACATTCCCCACACCATCACACCAGCCTGTACTTTTGACACCAAAGAGGATGTCTCCATGGGCTTAAGTTGCATGTACCAAATTCTGATCTTTCCATCAGCATCTTTCCTAATGCAAAAGAAACCTGGATTCATTTGACCAGGCAACTTTTTTCCACTTCTCAGTGGTCCAGTTTTGATTCTCCTCTGCCCACTGGAGACATACTTTCTTGGTCTTAGGTGACTGCATCGGCATCCAACCTGGTCTTTGGCTGTTGTAGGTCGTTTGACACTAAGTACGATAAGTGGTGTATTCCAAGAGGAAATTCTGCACACCAGTGTTGAATTTGGATGTGATTTTCCTTTTCTTATTATCTTTTTATTTGCACAATTCTTGCCATTCTCCTTTGACCCCTCTCATTCACAAGCTATTTTTATCAACAAGATCACTGGTCACTGGTACTTTCTTGCTTTTTTCACCATTCTCAGTAAATTCTTGAAATGGATGTTCATGAAAAGCCCAAAACAATGTTGTGCTAGGACTGGCAATCCAGGACCGATTATTGCGCCATGTTCAAAGTGACTAAAGCCACTCATTTTCCCCATTCCAACATACAGTTGAACACTAACTGGTGCTAGAAACGCTGCCTGATTTATAGCACACCCCACAGTCACGTGAAGTATGACTTGTCCACAGTCTAGACTTCAAACCTGACATGAGTTACTAAACAAAAGCCCAGTTTGGAAACCTCTTTTAGTGCATTAATAACCATAGTTATAAATAAAAGCACCTTCTAGAATGTTTAGGTAAAGCCCACATCACAGATAGCACCTGCCCGTCTTCCCCAGCTTCAGTCACTTTGTGTCCACATGCAGTCCAGGATCTAAGTCCATTAAAGACATTGTCAACCGTTACTGACAGATTTTCAGTAGTGATCCCGATATTGGTGCTGCAACTGCTCCGGACCCAGGTTCGCGTACAGCAGAGTGCCAAACCATATAACCATCATTATATTGTCGTTTTCCATTTTGGACAGTAACTTTACATGTCACAGTTGCAGCATGATTGTTCGTGGTACCTACAAACACTTACATAAAGAAAAAACATTAAAAGTTAAAGAAAAGATAACCTGTCTTATCAACATACATGGTCTACCTCCTATGGTGCCAATATGATCTTTACTATATTGCAGAAACAAAAAGGATGTTGAAAACAAGCATTATGGAACACAAATGTACAATAGGGAATCATAATGAAAAACACTGAATGTCCCAGGGATTCACACAGTCAGTTATGCTTGTGAAGAAAAATTGGTTGCTGAGTATATCAGATTGTAAAGATGCCAAAAGGATCCCAGCTGGTAGACAGAAAGATACTTCCCCCCTCTTCACCTCCTTACACACTGCTGATAAGACCTTCTGGCTGCCTTGTTGCTTCAGTTGTCAGACTCCATCTTTTGCACCGAGGCTCAGCTGGGATGGCACTTTGGTTCTCTTGCCAGATGGAACTCCTGGACATGAATCGGGGAGGAAGAGAAGGCAGAAGCTGTTCTACTGATGAGCAGTGTTACAGGACATTCTCTCCCCACCTTGTGTCTCCCGATGGTGAAGCCTTGCAAAGATATTTTTACATTAGTCTATGATACTTTGATGTTAAACCTGAAGGGTATTATCTATCTGCACAGTCAAAAAGCTTTAACAATAATTTGTTAATAAGTCTTATCATAAATAGGTATTTCAGTATTCTCCATTCGCCATGATTACTTAGCTGATTTTTTTTTATGTAGAATAACCCACCCCTTTACCAGTTTGCATAGCAAGATGACCAATTCTGGTTAAAAGTTTTCTTCATGGGTACCTTAGAATATAACATTTAATATTCATGTAACTCTCAAGCTGCTTTAGTTTTCACTGATAATTACAGTATCCAGAATTCCACCCAACTCTCAGAGGGACTCACTGCAAAGGTGAAGTAGAGTCAAGAGATAGTTTAAGGCTACATATGTTCTCATTATGATGTTCCATTGCTTCCTGTCATACATTGATTCATAATTTGATAAATGCATTCTGTGGCTTGATCCCCTGGTAGCTTCACTGAGCACTGCAATCATGGGATCTGGGTGCTGAAACACTACCACATCTCGTCAGTTTGCCACAAGACCTGTTTAGATTACAGTGTGTTGTTTATCCTCTCAGAAAAGGCATGGCAACTTGCATTGATTGCAGTTGCGAACCCTGGAGGTCACTAAGTTGAAACTGTTGTTCCTCATGGCTATTTACAGGCCTTGCATAGCCCTTCATCCCTGATCCAGGTTTGTAGAATTCCAAGTTGTCTTTGATATGAGCAGTGCAGAGTTACTGACAAAGCTGTATTGAAGTAGCAACTGATTTATCATCTCATGACAAAGTCAAAGGCACTGTTGGATATATGCGTGGTTTGTTGGGCCAAAATTGCATAAGCTATGGTTTTTAACGTTCATCACTACTGATATTCCAGTGTAGATTCCAGGAAACAGTCCTGTCAGTCTATTCATTTATGAAACATAAAAGCATGAAGGAAAAACCTCTTATATACTTAGACAAATTTGATTTTTTGAACCCATTTCTCAGGCTTTCTCATTTCTGCATTCAGATCAACAGTGAAACTGTCTTAATTTCTATGGAGACTCCTCCTTCTCAACTGTAATACTGGCCATGATTCCCAGCAGAAATGACTCCTGTCACAAGCTTATTTCTTCTGCAGTTGGGTTGTTGAGTTCAGTCATTTTCTGATTGTGGGAAAGCCTAGAGGGTCTTCCTGCTCATCTTCTGAAGGGAAAATTAGAAAACAATTAGCTTCTGCTCCTTGGCCAGGCTGAACAGTGTAGCTGAACTCCATTGCTGCTCACTGGGAATAGATTTGGATTTCCTCTGGGGGAGGTTCAATATTTCCTTGGCTTTAGACATTAATGCCGTGGAACATTGTACTAGCTATTTTGTGTACAAACTAACTCACACAGCTTATAGATAATGCAGCCCCAAATAGATTTCTTGTAGACATCTTCATACATTGTGTTCACTATTGAATAAACATTTTGTTCCATATTTTGTTTCCGTATGTTTTCATAAGCCACTGTTTAAGTCTTTGCCTTTTTGTTGACTTTTTAGAGTATCCCCGGTCAGTTTCATAACCAGTAGCAGTAAAATAGTAGCAGTAGCAGTAAGTTTTCTTACTTGGAATATTTAAGCTTCAGTCCTACTGACTTACTAAGAAACCTATCAGCTAAAATGAATATTGAGATTGAGCTAGAGCTCAAAAGATTGACTTATGTAAGAAAGGTACTTTCGATTTCATGCAGGTCATGGTTGTGGGCTCTTCAGTTTACAAAAATTAAGTTAGATTTGGAATGGGGCTCCTATGAGGCTGACAACATAGAACTAGAAAAATTAGAAAAGCTCATATTGACCTTACATGAGACAATGTGACTGGTGGTCTGGTGTACCATATTGCTTCTGAAGTGTCACCATAAAAATTGTGGTACACTGGGGACAATGTAAAGTGGCTACAATTATTACTATATGTATGCTGATCCCAGTCTCTTGTTCAACAAACTAGGACTCATTAATTCATTAACTACTTGTGATGCAGAGTCATAATGGTTCTTTAGCTATTTTGGAGACGTAGGGTATGAAGCAGGGTGCACCTGAACCAGTTCATCTGAAACATATGTTTTTGGACTCCAAGAAGAAATGAGAGCACATAGAGGAAACCCATTTGAAACCATGAAGAATATATAAACCCCATACAGATTGTTCTGGATATGAACCCTCCCTGAATTGACAACCCAGGTCTTGTGAAGTACCAGAGCTCCCAACACTACCTGCTGTGCCACCATGTTGTCCTGCCACTAGGACACTAGAAATTGCAAAAATGTTCACAACATTCCAGAAATTGGCAAATTTTCCAAGTTGACCAACACATTTTGAACTATACAGAAAAAAATCATTACTGTTACACAGAAATTATGTAGTCATATTTGGCTTGCAGGGAGGCCCACTGCTACCTCTCAAACCAAAGGTTACCAAAACCATCTTCAACATGTCAGGCACAGCCCAGGATTTCTGGCTGCATATTATACCCTCCATGACCTCCTGCTCTTTACCTCTAAGGAAGGTTACATCTGTAGCAGAAGGAACAACAGACGGCTGCATTCATGGTCCACCCATCAGGGATGTTCCACTTGGGTGCTGCCATGGCGCGCTGCAGAATGCTGTTTGCATGTTAATGATTGGACTCAGTGATGGAGCTCTGCCCCCATCTGCCCTGTTGAGTGGGTGGCCCAGGGGGGGTGTTGCATTGGGTATAAAGAGGTTCCAGGTCTACTTTAATGCCACTTCCTCCCTGAAAGACACAATCCATATGCATTAAAGTTGTGTGTTTAATTACAGTGTCATAAGCTGTTTTTATATATTAAAGCTTTTTAGCACATATTGTGATTAAAAATGGCAAGTCATTGAAACAATTGGCCTCTCCTTTCCATCGTGCACCTTAAAACCATACCATTTGTAAGTTTCTGGAATTGCCATTAGCATCTGAGAAGAGAAAATAATACAAATAATAATAATTACAAAAAAATACTTTATTGGGCACTGTGTTTATTGTATCTTTAACGTGTCTTTTTCATAACAAATCCAGGAATTTTTTACAGTAATAATAAATATAGGTGTCATGATTTCTCAGAGTATTGTATTATTACTGATTCATGACATGGTTATCACATCATTATATAGACATCCTAAAGACATTATCAAAATGACTGTGTGCAGAAGGCACTGAATTTGATGTAGGATGTGATTCTTCTTCATCCTTCTGAAAGTTTTCAAAATGCATTCCAAAAAACAGTATACACTGAAGAATATGAACCTGCATCTTGCATAATTGTAATAATAAATTGCTTCACAAAAGCTATAGACAGAGAATGCCTCATTTTATAATAGATAATATAGAAACCTTATATAACAGATTTAATTATGTTGCTTATCTTCTGCACAGTTTAACTGAGATATTTGATGTTTGATGATTGACAGTGACTAATGAATGTATCTTGGTCAGAGATACCTTTGTGGTAGGAGGTGGACAAAAATCTCCGCAGCATTTGTACACTTGAGTTCCTAGAAAGAACACCAATTCTTTACACATCCTGGTTTGTGTATGCAATAGTCATAACCAGTAGTCATGCATAATGACAAAATATGGTCAAAAAATAATTTACCCGACTGCTTGCTGTTTTTTCGCTGGGTACATGACAACGTCACAGTTGTACTGAGTGCCAGCATTAATAGCCTTGATAATGAGCACAATTAGTCAACAAAGAGACCCTTAACCGCCCTAATGTGCTGTTCAAGAAGTAGAAAAAGAATCCATGATGTGGATTTCATCACAACTAAAAAGCAGACAGTCCTTCTGGTTTACCTACCAGATTAAGTTTGATTCAGTACCAAAGTCTTATGGAACCAGCTTTATATATATTTAAAGTACTATAGTAGTGGTTAACAAATTTTTGGTATTGAAACAATTTTCAGTCAGCATTTTGTCAGCAGAAATGCTAAGCAAAATTTACCTGAGAAGGAGCTGTAAAAATCAGCACCTTGTGTCAAGTTGCAGAAATAGTGTTGCTGATATAGAAATGTATTGGTTTCAAGAAACTGAAAATCTTTGATTTGGGGATGTATGTGTATATATGAGTGTGTTTGGAATGAAATTTTAATTTACAAGTCTTGTGAAAGGTTCCTACATAACAAATACCTTCCAATGTTGCAGACCCTGAGACTCAGAGAAAGCGAACAGTGCAGAATGTTCTGGACCTCAGGCAGAACCTGGAGGACACCATGTCCAGTTTGCGAGGGTCACAACTGAGCCACAGGTCAGTGATACTATTTTCTATTAACACTCCAAATCAGGGTCTGTTTATGTGAATAAAACACTCATTTTTTATTTATCTGATGCCTTTTTCTAAAGCAACTTCATATGTATGCCAAGCTACTTCAAAAATATTTACCTGTTTAGACAGCCAGGTAATTTTTTTCTGGAGAAATACAGTACCTTCTGTTTCTTGTTTAAATAGGAGTGGATTATTTGAACCTTATCACCTTCTAATGGAGAAGGAATGATTCTAACCACTGCACCTTCTGCTGCCTTGGTGAACCCAGTGAAGACATTTTGAACAGATTAAAAATGAGCAAATGACCTGTGCTTACATTTAAATTCTGATGTTCACTTATGTTAGACAACACTTATACAACATGTTGACTTTCTTTTCGTTTTACAGTCAAATTTTTAAATAGAAAGATTAGTTGAGCCCTACCATCAAACGCTCCTCTCACCTGTACCTACACTTCACCCCTGTGCTGTCAGATGTCTAGGACATACTGTAGGTAGATAATCTTCAGTTGTTTGAATTAGCAGGAATATTTGATGCTGGTTTACATATTAATGTGTTTGATAAGCAGAAGGGAGGAGAGCATTTTACAGGGTTTCTAAAAAGACAAGAGTAACTGCACACTGCAGTAAGAGCACATCACACACCTACAGCATTAGCAGCAGTGCTTCTGACTTTATCCAAATTGACCACTTAACCGGCTATTAATGGGGACCAGTGGAGCCTGACCTCACTTTAGAGAGTCAAAGGTCTCTCATGAGCATTTACTGTAACATACATTATGAGATGCAGTGTGGCATGACTTTTGATTAGTAATATTAGCTTCGTACCATGGTAAAAACATATTGGTAAAAAGCAGTGGTAAAAAAAACACTTTTAGTGGGATTGTGTGAATATTTGTATATTGGTATCAAACTCTCTTGGATCAGTTGAACTTCAGTTAGTACAGTAAAGTTTCTTGAAATGGAAGGTTAAAATCTGCCTTCACTGTACTGGCTTGACTCACCTCCACCCTCCTCACTACTGCAAATGTCTACATGGACCATGGAGTGTGAGAGACACAAGGGCAATGTTCCTAGGCCTGTATCAACTGCTTTTCAACCAGCCAGCAAAATGGGTGGCAAAAGGAGACTGATGAGTTCATTAAGAAAATGACATCTTTCAGCTCCTCTATGGAGACCCCTAAGCCACTTATATATGCATGTGCACCAACTACACACACACACAGACACAGGCACACATACACATGTGCACACACACACACACACACACACACACAAATGCAAACACACACAGACACAAACAGGCACAGGTACACACACATGTGCACCCCCCCCCACACACACACACAGTACTAGGTATTTGTCTATCATTTTAAAACAAAGTACTTAGATACATGAGGGATATGACAGTGTCCTTCTAATTCTTCATAATGCAACCATATCAGTTAGTTCTGACCAAGGATGCAAAAATCAAAACTATCCATAAAGACAAAATAAAAACCAGACACACAGTTAATGGCTATGCAAGGATGGATTGTAACTAAAGGGTTTTACCTAAGCTGAGATTATGGCAATTCCTGTGCCTGCAGTTAGTTATATCACAGCAACCAGCACCACCTCACAGACCACCTGAAACAGTGACCTAAATTCCATTAGCATTAATATGGAAATATAAGCTAAATTTATTGCTTTATTGTGTTTTTTGAATGCTGACAATGTTCTGCATAACCTTTTTTGATGTACAATTCATTGTGTTAAGAAAGGGATACTTTTAGGCACTAAACTAAAAATACTGCAAAACTCAGACGGTTGGTAGTAACATTATGACCCGTGTTTTGACTGAAGTTTGACTGAAGAGCAAGAACTAACTGAAAACTTATTTTTAACCATCTGGCATTTCTTTTTTCCCCTTTAGCAAGCCATATAATGTTAGTGCTCTGATAAAAGTTTGCATGACTGAATAAAATTGTACTCCTTTCTCTTTGTTCTGAAATGACATGTTGGCTGAATGTGCAGTTAATACTGTTAATGGTGGCAGATGTTCACTGAAAGGGGGGATTTGTTGTCCTCACCTTTAAAGTATGAAGGTTGACCATGTGCTTATTCACTGACACACAGCCACCACATGGCAGTAATCAGCTGACTCAGTGGAACTAGTAAATAAAAAGCTTACTGATATTCTTTGCTAACATCTTGCCCAGTGCTGAAAAAATGCAACAGTTAAAATGCCCATTAATGGTGGCGAATGTCTGCATTTACCACCAGAAGTTGCTCACAGTTGTAGTTCCTTATTGGCTTTGCTCAACAATAGGAAATACAGCAGCCAAGGAGGTATAGTATTGAGTTGCTTAAAACATGATTGCAAGAATTAATTATGAAGCAGATATACATTTAGATAATATGGCATAGATAAGGTATTTTCAGATATACATCTTAGACATTTACTTGCCAAATTTCCACTGAATTAAAGGTCCACAGAAGAGTAGGGCTCCCCATCACAAAAAAATTTGAAAACCTTTTCTACCTCGTTAACTTTCTTTTTATTCGGAAACTGATCCTGTTGGTGCCAGTTAGATTTTTTGTCAGTTTATCCCACAAAGAAATAAATGTAAATCGTCTGGAAATTGAGACTATTTCATAGTCAGAGGGCTGAAGGCTCTGTGACTGGGTCAGCTATTAAATGAATTTGAGCCTGCAGGTGACCCAGGATCATAAAACTAATAAGTTGTTGTTTTTCTTCTTCCTCTGTATGCTGATTAAAAATAATCCAAATAATATACTAATGAATATATATGCAATTTTGGTGCTCAGTGCAGGTTGAATTATGTTTGGGTCCAGATCCAGACTGGAGTCCACCTTTTGAGTAATGCTGCTATATAGTATATATGTGTACACGTATTCAATACCTTTACCTAAGCAGCACTGTATGAGGGAAATCCTGATGTGGAAATGTGAAGTCTCATTAACAACTTTTGCTATGCTGATACAGCAATACTAACTCAAAGCAAAGATAACCTGAAACACTGGATCTTCAGGATCAAAGAAGACAGTCTCAAAATGGGCTTGTGTCTTAACATTAAGAAAACAAGGATCCTAATAACTAGTAAACTGCACAATGTCACTCTGAATGGAGAATAAAAAAATTGTCAACAACTTCAGTCTACTTGGATCAATGTGATGATAAGCAGCCAAGAAGTACAATGACAAAATTTTCTTGGCAGAATGGCAATGAAGAACCTTGCCAAAATTCTCATATGCAGAGATATAACTGCTTACAAAGCCACGATTTCCTCAATAAAGTAGTATGAATCTGAAAATTGAACAGGAAGAAACCTGATGCCTTTGAATATTGGTGCTGGCAAAGAATATTCCTCATACTGTGAACTGCCAGCAAGACAAATACATCAAGAAGAGAAAACTTCCCTGGAAGCTCAAATGGCAAGGTTTCAACCTTTATACTTCAGATATATCATGCAAAGAGAAAAAGACATCATGCTTGGGAAGATTGAAGGTCAGCACAAAAGACAAAGACCTGTAATGTGGTGGATTGATATCATAATTGCACCTATGAATGCCCCTCTCTCTTCAACATCTGGTTGAAGACCAAACACACTGGCTGATATCAACTCATCGGCACTTAAGAACAAAATCCAAATATTGTGGCCAGAGCCTGCAGAAATTGCTGCTCTGTGTTATGTAACTGAGTAGCTTTGGTACCTAAATGCAAGTGAGAATCTAGTTCTCTAAAAAAGGAACTACTTTAATTCTCACCGACAGTAGTAAGAATCGAGAGCAGTTACATATTTTCAGTGTCTTGGTCATGCAACACCTTCAGTGGGATGCTAAAGCTTGCAAACAGATGATTAAAGAACAGTAGGGTTGAAGAAGAACAATAGAGCATCAGTCTCCCTGAAGAAAACTTGCAGGCAGTACTCCTCGAAAAAAAATACCAACAGAAATGATGGAAGGCTGGGACAGACCCAAACAGGATATGTCCATGTGCATAGAGTGGGATGGCGGTTATGCTGTGGGGTTTCTCAGGTCTTATAACAGAGACCACCTGCAGGATGCTGACCCAAGGACAGGGGAGGCCATATAGTGGCCCACCATCATAAAGGATTGGGCGTTTTGGCAGCAGACATCCTGAAGCAGGCTGTGCTGTATTATTTTGAGACCAGGGACTGACTGGGCGGACAGAAGCATGTTGGGAAGGAAACTGAAATATTCATGTTTCCCAGATGACTGTGATCCTGTTGAGTCACCAGTGCAGACCCTGCTGCAGTAACACAGACAACCCTTATGTCTCACTTCTGCATTTGGAGTAGTGTGTGTCAGCACCACAACTGCAATATGTCTTGTGTCAGTCTCACATATCACAGTGTATGTCACCTCTCGCAGTTATTAGTGTTCATACACAGGAAATTACTGTCTCAGCCCCCTGATTCCTTGATCAAACAGTGGCTAGAATGTCCAGCCCTGAGCAATATTGCTGGTCCTTTGTTATCCTTATCAAAATATAATATATTTGGATTCACCTGTCCTCAGTGGGCAGAACACAATGATCAGTACAATCACCATTAAATTTGTTTTGGCACAAACTGCTGTTTGCAGCCATAGAACGTATCGCATTTTGTTACAATGGCAAATTGAAAAATAATAAAATAAGGCAATGAAACAAATAAACACCCAGCTAGCTAAATGAGTCAGATAATGTTGCATCTCTGACTGCTAAACCAATTATCATCATCATTATCATCATCATCATCATCATCATCAAACAAGCCATACACACAGATCATCTGGGTTCCCATACATTCTTTTGATGAAATATCCTTGCCTGTCTACAGAAATAAGATTTACTATTTTTCTCATGGACTGAAGTTATGCATTCTGGGTCATTTTGTGAAAATTTTATAGCGACAAACCTTGTGTATTTTTTCTTTTTTTTTACATTTTCTTAAATGCATGACTACCTTGTGGTTTGATTTTACTGCTTGTGTTATCACAAACTTTCAGTGAAGTTCAAAATATGATACTGAGCTAAAACGTTCATTATTTAAACATTTCTTAATCTGACAAATGAATACTTCATTTAAATAAGCAGCTAAACTTAAGCTGAAATTTGCATACAAAGTGTCATGCAGTGAGTAGGTGAGAAAATGTACATAAAAATCCCACATTTCATTGTTTGTCTTTCAGCACCAAAGAGTTAGCTGATAAAAATGCTTTTACTTTCACATTCCTTTGAAACCAGGACTGAAGGATCTTTAAGGATCACCCAATAGAGCAAGTAAAATCATTCACCATGGCATCTGTTATTATTTTAATCATTTTTAAAAAAATTTCCATAGCTTGCAGTTTTAAACTTTGCCCATTTTCCCAACAGGATAATTTGCAGAGAAGTGACTTAGAATGGTTATGGCTGCAGAAAATTCCCAGGGTGAATGTTTGTTATAATTTAGATAGCTAACCACAGAACCACACATTAAAAAAACATTGATTTGATTAATAGATTTGATTTAAAAAAAATCTAAAACTGATGATTGCTGCTGCTGACTTCATTGTAGCTGCCTGGAGACCACTGTGTGTTATGATAGTGATGAGACCAACGCCCACAGCATCTCCAGCCTATCCAACCGCTCGTCACCAATCTCCTGGCGCCATGGCCAGTCCAGCCCACGCCTGCAGGCAGGTGATGCTCCCTCATCCACAGGTGGGCCTGGGTCTGGTGTGCCATCGTACAGCTCCCACACCATGCCGGCTCGTATACCTGGCCGCCTGGGTCGCTTGGGCCGCATCGAGCTAGTGGAAAGCCTGGATGCTGAAGACAGCGATCTCCGGTCAGGCTACCTCAGTGACAGTGACCTTCTTGCCAGAAGTCTGCATGAGGATGATGAGGATGATGATGATGATGACCTCGGCAATGGGTAAGGCCCTTTCTGAGCCCCTTGTCTTCTATAGATCCCATAAGATGAACATTCCATGGGAGCTTTTGTGAAGCACTGATAGAAGCTTCCTATCATCCAGTTCCCAGAGAACATGTCCACTTTGAGTTACCTGTCAATGAACGATTTATAACAAGTGGTGAAACACCTGAAATGCCATTTGATGTAAACTGTTATTTAAATGCTCAAAAAACAAAGAAAAGAGGCAGAAGATAATCCAGCATTCTATAACCTCCAGTGGCCCAGGGATCCTCATTCATGTGCTAACAAAATCCTTAAAAATCTGTACATATCTTTGCTACAAACTGTATGTTGAGAAGTTATCACCATGAGCTGCAATGTAATTTAATATCAGTCTTTTCTGCCAAGACCTATCCAACAGTAACCTAATTTATCCATCAGTCACTTCTCATGAATTTAAAGTATAACCTTTCGCCTTGATTTTTACATTGGGAAATTTCACTAAAACACTGGTTTCATTGCTTCACTCATTTCTATAACAGACAATTGGACCTACAAACTGTTGAGAGTCAGTCCACTTTGTAACCAGTGAGGGGAAACAATCACTGATATGGGACCAGCTCCCTCTGTTTGTCCCTCCAGAGGATGATAGGATTTAAATAAACTGGGCATCACTCCTGAAGGAGGGTAATTTGAAAAGCTACAGACATCCTACACAGGGCTAGTAGGACTGCATGGGGTTGTGAGAAAGTTTATGTTTTTTTCAGTGCTTTGCTACTCTAGATTGTGCTATTCTTGTGAAATCATGAGCACAGAGTTTCATAATGGACCCTTCAGCACTAGCAGTTGTTCTAAATGCTCTTTGGCAGCACATGGTCTGGAAATTATGTCCCCTTTATCCACTTACTCAGATTTACATTTGCGGACAATGAACTGCAAACAAATTGAGTTTCCCAGCCTATGAAATGTGCAGAGGCTTCTACATTACATGCTCACAGTGGGTCAGGGTTTTCAGGAAGTCCCAGTTGGTTCTGTTAAAAGCAGGACTGGAGGTGTTTAGCATGGAAACCACACATTGCGCAGTTCTGCAATAATTAGATGAACAGTTATGATGTCTTGCAGAACCGGCTGTGTTAAAGACAAAGATAACACTCCACTCTGCTTTCAGTGCGCTGCTTGTTTATTTTTTCATGGAGCTCAGTGGAGAAGGTCATGTTGTTGGATGAGTGGCAGGATATGGTTGTGTGCATGTGTGTGTGTGTGTGTGTGTGTGTGTGTGTGTGTTGTCTCAAAACACCCCCAATTCCCCCACCACTATGTCACAATGATAAAAAGAGGAGTCAGTACTTCACCCGAACCCACCCCAGACATCATGTCTTTGCAAACTCCCCTGACTGACCCCCTTGTGGGACAGTTGCTTGGACTGCCTGAGTCATCTGCGATGAGGAGGTACCCCCTTCTGAGGTGGAAATCTCTGAGGGACCATTAAGGCTTGACAGCTCATCCAGTTTCAGCAGACAGTGCTTGGGAAAAACTGACATCATGTACATTATCTAAATACATAGTCCTTTTTTTCTGCTACATAATGTGTTCCATACATGTAAATACATTTTTTCAGTTGAGGGCAGAAGTAAAAACTTTCCATATATCCAATGCACTAAACACAGAGAAGATTTTGGTTATGTGGAAGCAATTCTTGTTTCAAGGGCACAAAAAATACCAGTTCTTTCCTGGTATGTGAAGCTGTAGCCTTGAGCCTACAGGTCAGCATAGAAATTAATACTCCCTGTAAATTTCTGACTAAAGATGATAGAGAATCTAGGGGATTTTCCATTAAATAGGTTTCTGTGTTACATGATATCCATCATTTTAGTGTGACCAACTTATCATTTGCTTTCTTCAGTATTGAAAAGTGGACAATCTGAACACAGCATCACACTGATTATGTAGTAAACATTTAATAACATTTAGTAACATATGGTATACATAAGGCTATGCATATGGGTATAACATGTTATGCATAAACTGCAACTGATCATAATCTTTAGGCTGTTCAGCTCTCCCAGTGACTCTATGTTAAGAAGATATTGCCTATTTAAACATATTGATTTTAAAAACCGTTTTACTCAGCCAGATATGTTACTTGTTGTTAAGTACCTTTGATCCAATTTGAACTCATAAAAACTCTATGGATAGTTGCTCTGAAATCTGTTCCGGCTTCCAAATGGATATCTTACTACAGCATTTTTTTTTCCAAAAATATTTTATTGTTACAGAGTGTTTGTTCTGTGTCAACTTATTTCCACCTTATCTAACTCCTCAACTGATCCATTGGAGATAAAGGTATTGTTTCTTGCAAGATGGCACACATGTCACCTTACTGCTGTCTTCACTGTTTGCCATTTCCTGGAGACCAAATGTATCTCTCCCATATTCACGCTCATCCTCTGTTACTTTGGAAACCACCGCACACCTAACCAAGCATAGGGGCTGGCTATGTGTTCTTCTACTTGATTGGCTAACCTTTGACCTTGGCCATTCTTGCCATATTCTTTCAGTTAATGATGAACAAGCATTAAGTTTTCCCAACTTTCGAACTTTCCCTGCACCCCAGTGTGGGTAACTAAGGAAGACGTTTAAATGGTAATGGGATATTAAGCACACTTCCTGTAAAATCATAACAGAATCACTATGTTCACTTCCTGTGGTCATCAGTATACTTGCATCCTGTAAATAATACTAAAACCACTGTGACAGCTTTCCTTATCAGATTTTGTCTATCTGTGATTGGTTCTTGTAGGTCACTTGTCATCCAAGAGGCTGTAGTAGTAGGAGTTTTCCCTGAATAGTGATAGTACTCCTCCACTGGGAATCAAACCCCACTTTCCCACATACAATGTAGTGGAAGGAAACATACACACACACACACACACACACACACACACACACTCACACCTAAAAAGACATACTGTATATCACTTTTACTGGCTTTCATTCCCTTATCTGCCATTATTACTTAACCTCATTGAACACAGATATGAAACATTAAACTACAAAGCTCTGTTGTTCCATTTTTCAAGATGAGGTAATTCAGATATTTGTGAGAATCCATGTCATCATTTAAAGCATTGCTATAAATAAGAATTAGTGTCCCTTTGCATGACACTTCATTTTAGTAATGGCAGCTGTGAATTCATGAATGTTTCATTGGCTACAAGTACTTCTGTTAGGAATCCTTATATTGCCCAGCATTAATACAGTTTTCTGGTAGTAGTAGTCCTCTATTACAACACTTGTTTATTTAGGGCTAAATTTAAAAATGTTTTTGCTCCTTAAGCAAACAGTTCTGGATGAACCTCTTGATGTATGTAAAACTTATTAATCTTAATTTGGTTCAAAACAGCATGGGTCCTTGTCTAGAGGTGTTTAGTTATCTGTATATTTATGTTGAAAAGAAGGTGATTCTGCTGTTTTTGTATGTGACAATAATCCTGTCCAATCCACCTCTCACCCATTACTTGGACATTTTGAGTGGATTAATGTATATAACTGCCAGGTTTCTACCTCCTTATGTGAAGACTCAGTGAATGGATGAAAAAGGGTTCATCTCAACATTCACTGGCAGACAGTGGAAATGGTGGCTTTTATAACTGGTGGCCTTTTCTCCAAAATCTACAGATCGCAGTGGCCCTGATGCTATCTGCTCAAATCTCCATACCCATTTGACCCTAGAGGCTGTGAATGCTTTGTCTCCATAGTGTAACTCTGATATCTGACATTTTGTTAAAGCACCAGAAAGTGGTTTACAGACACATTTAATAATTTTAGGAGTTTGAAAAGTAGGACAGTAACTATAATGTTAATGGTGGTTTAGAGCTAATTGGAACTAACCTAAAGGTTCAGATGAACAACAGGATTTATATGTTAGAAATTATTATTGAATATACATAAATAATTGCATTTTCAGTCATCATTGTAAACTTGCTTACAGGGTCTAAACTCAACACCACAAACATGGCTCCATTGCTCCGGGAGCACTGCCCTATACCAGCTCTGTCAATGGAATAAACCCGTGTTTTATGTCCAACAAGCACACTTTGCTGTTTCCATTGACAACAAGCAGAGGCTTCAATTTATGGCCCTGGGTTTAGCAATCATGGGCCATAATTTAGACCCCTGACACCATGTGTTTGATCACATGCAGTGAGACATCAGTGCAGATCAATAACACAATCCAATCCAGTCTGGTCCGTACTGGGATCCCACTGTGACTATTATCCAAGAGTCTCCAAACTACAGTATTACTTCATAGAACTAATACATGTCAGAATCCTGGGGGAAAGGCTGGTTTATGGCAGGGTCTGTGAACTGTGACACATGCAGCAGATATAGAAACATTTTGAATGTATTTGCTGAAAAGCACACCACTCCAATTAAGGATGGAGCACCCTGGTCAGTCCTTGGAACAGGAGATGTCATACCCTCTTGCTGTAAAGGGCTCTGACTCAGCCCCTTGCGACAGAAAAGGAAGAGCTCCTCACATTTTGAATCATCTCTGGTTTTTCCATAGACATGGGGTGAGAAGGGAGGGCAGTGTGGGTGCAACCCAGCTAGCCATGTTGCAATGATGCAACTTGATCCCCATTTGGGTTCTTTTCATAACAGATTGTGCCTATTGGTTGCCCCTGAGGCCCCTTGAAGATGTTGGGTCAGCATGGAAGCTCTCTGTATTGCATTTGCTACACGATCTACTTCCCTCAGTTTGTAGCCTCAGTATGAAGTCTGGATAGTTTGGTAAAGAAGCATACTGCTGTATCCCCCCACCAGTGCAGTTATAGAGCAATACAGGCTGTTTTCTACCTTCTATGATTTTCATTTTTCATTAGAAATACATGAACTCAAACCTTGACATGACAGCAAATACATGCTTTTCCCACAACAGACATAATGAGACAAGAAGGGAGGCTGTAATACTGTGTTTTTCCATCATCCATCAAATAGTTTTGGCACTCTTGTATTGAGACATGCTTTCCCATTTGATCGATCGATAGATAGATAGATAGATAGATAGATAGATAGATAGATAAAATTGGACCCTTTTTAACAGCTTGAAAAAAGATGCACTGACAATACATTTTGAGGACAATAAAATGTATTTCAGTATATGGCAGAATGTACAGTATGCAGTACATACAATATACAGTTATTTTTTAAGGCTCTTTCTGTGTATTTAAGAACAGTGCCCCCTCTCTAGTATAGCTGGCATTGTGATTCAGTGCTGCTCACACTAAATTTGCACCACCCATTTACATTCGCCTTTGAGAAAATAGAGACCATCTATAGAGTTTCATATTACTTTTATGTTTAAATGCCACTGTGCATTGTGAAAGTGAGAGAAAGAGTATTTTGGGACTAGATAAAATGCCATCCAAGCATGTCTTTCAGAAGTTCTCTGTGCTATTTGTTATTTATCTAATGAAGTATAGACAGATTGTTGCTATTATTATAATGTGAAAGAAAAAAGAGTCCATTGAGGCTCAATAGGCCATGGTGTGGCAGCTAATGTAGTTTGATCCTTCATACAAGTGGGGCATCTTTATAGGCCATGCATGTAAAACACTCCTAAGCTTCACCTCTATAATAGGGGGCAAATGAAAGAGCTCATTGGCTTAATATATTCAGCTGGTGGTAGCCTTCTCATCTCCGTGGCAACGTTGACAAAGCTTCCTGGGAATCAATGTTCCTGAAAAGAAACTTAACCCCACCTCTTCTTCCACCCCCTGTGGGGAGAGCACAGTGTGAGCACTGAGCAGAAGATGAGAGGAGGGACAGGATCCTGAATTCAAGTGATATGATTTCAGAATTTACATAACTCATTTGCTCCCAGTAATATCTCAGGTGGTGTGAAACTGCCCCTTTCATTTCTAATTTCAATGTATAGATTATCACTGATATTTCTGTCTTTCTCTGATAAAATCTGTGTTCTTAGCAAAGTGAGTTCCTGGAACCCATATTCTATCCCTCCCATGCTTTAGAGGTCAGGCTGATTTCATTCAGCCTGACCTCTAAAGCAGCTAATATCAGCTCAAGCTTAAAGGGCCACATAGGAGATACAATGGAACTCTATACCCATGGGTGAGATCACAACACCAGAATCAACTTGTACCTCTTTTACCAGATTGTTCAGTCACTTCTAATAACCAGTTGTCCTAGTATCACTGGGTGCTGGGCTAGTCAGGATACACTAGGGGGCACTCTGCCAGTCCATCCTAGGTTGGCCAAACACACATTTACTCACACAGTCACACTCTACAGGCTATTTTGAGTCACAGATGAAACACATATCTTTACACTGTGAAAATACGGTAACACAGAGGAACCCAACACAAACACAGAACATGCACATTCAAACCCACCTCTGAATGCCAAGCCCATGTGGTTGGAGACACCAGTGCTACCTGAGCCATGGGTGCCATGACACCATAATAACGGAGGTGCTGGGACATGGCATTCTGTAAAGATTTCCTGTGGTACTTAGATCTTGTCGCAATGTCAACCCAAACTCTGTTAATCTACCAAACCTCTGTTGCAGTTTTACTCCAATGAGATCCTGTTGTGGACTCCCCTTTCTGTGGTTAATGGACCATATTAAAACTGCTAACTAGTGCTAATGCATGACAGTAGCTACAGCTAGCTATGGAATCATGCACCAACCATTCAGTCTCATGGCCACAAAGAGGGGGGAGAGGGGGATTTGACCACAAGGAAAGTGACTGTCCGCCAGAATCCCTCTTGATTAGCGGATTCCTTTTGGGGACATTAACCCATTAAAAGCCCCATTATCAATGTGGCATCAAGCCCCAGGCAGTGAGCCACACTCCACCCACATCACCCCTTTCACCTATGGTAATGCTATCCATGTGTTGAACCTTCTTGAAAACATTGGGCTTTTGTCCTGGAGATGAGGCTAATTATGTCTAATGACTAAGAAGAGGAGGGGAGACCATAAGCTGCTGACTATTGCTGCACTCTTAATTGTCTGTTTGTAAACAAGGAGACATTAATTCTTCCTCACCTCCAAAAGGATCTCTAGAAATTTCTTATTCTGACTCTACAAATTTTTCTCATGTTTTTTCACTTAGACTGAAGACTGAAATGTGGCTAGAATGGTTATTTTCCCAGTTGCTACATCAAACATTGGCTAGGTTAGCTGTATAAACAATATATTCCCATTATGCTGTTAGTATATAGATGCTGTTGCTAATGTGGATGTTTCTGGGCTGTTTACTGGATCCTGCTGGACTGCAACTTTCTTCCTCTTTGCCATGTTGGGCTTTTCTTTCTGTATGATATCAGAGCTCATCCCACTGATGGCTCAATCACTGCTGACTTCCAGCGCACCCATCACTCAGCGGTCACTCGAAGTGGTCATGTGTTTGCTGAGATTTATGCAAGATAGCAAATAGACAAGAGATCACTGAGAGCTGTACTCTGTTTCATTTTTAAGGTCATTGAAGTTCTGTGGTCAAAAAAACCCCTCAAACCTGTACTGAGTTTTTCATTTATTATACTCGTCATGTATAATGCATAGCTCCCCTCCCATCAACGAAGCCTTTGTTTCCTGTCTGAGTCCATTGCTGATGCCCTTCAGTGTTTGGCCCCAATTCTAATAAAATCAGATACATAAAACAGTGACAACTTGATCAAAATAAATTACTCCATACAGTTGGGACTGTGCCAATCATTGCTGTGCTTGACGGCTATGGACAAATTTAATGTTGTCATTTTCTAAGTGATAAACTAGTTTTACTCTGAATTATACAATAATAAAAAGTGACTGTAGCAGTGAGTTTCATTATAAAGTGTTAAGAGATGTATGATTTGTGCGATATATTCTGACTTTGCTGGCTGTATCACTGGCTGCTATTTGACTCACTCCTCACCCCCCACACTCCCAGGAATCCCTTTGTCTGGAAATCAGGGTCTGATTTCCTTTTCCTGCCAATGACGTGGTCATTTTGTTCTACCCTTATGTCATTGTTCATCTCCAGGTTAATTTCTAGTCTGAGGACACAATCCCACTTAGATCACTCTTTTCACTCACCCGGGGAATTTGAGTGAGGACTCCAATTTGGGTGGCGACCCCTGACCTCTGGCGGGAGGGTATAAGAGGTAGTACTGGGAGAGACGGGGTGGCCGTGCACCTCACAACATGACTCGACCTGACCCGTGACTCATGCCATCTTTTGCTAACACTGTTTTCCTGTCCACAGGGCTGAGATGAGAAAGCTTCCTGTTTATTGTGCACATTTTCAACAGAGAAGCAGAAATTCTGCAACAAACCCAAAGCCTCTTTATTTAAATTAAGGCTGTGCAGTTCCAATCCTCTAAGGCCACATGGTTACCCTCTCTTCTCATTTCTTAAACTGCTTTATTAAAATATTCATGTGGACAGAAAGTCATTCCACCAGGTGTGCTGGATCAGATGGCAAAAAGTGGAGTCTCATCGCACACAGCAATGGTATCCTAGAAAAGTGAAAGTCATCCCCATGAGGATGCAAAACAATGTTGAAACACAAATTAGATATATATTTACCAAAGAAAGAACACCTTCTTTATGCCCAAACTCTCACTATGCAAAAGTTTCCATTTTGCACCCAGCAAGAAACAAATACAGCACCTTTAATGAAGGCCTAGAGAGGCTAACAGAATTATTTGTGTCCATAATGATAAAGGCCAAATATATCTAATGTATCTCTACTGCCTGCATAAAAAAACAGCCGCACATATCAATATTTCACACTTCTGTTAATTATTGGTTATTATTTACCTTAGAGTTGGTTTGCCTGCACTGGAAGCAGTAGCTGTTACAGAGTATGTAGGAGACTATAGAAAATTTGGTGTTGGAGTCTTTAGAGATTTTTTTAAACTATGGATCACTCTTATCTGCTGTCATTTCCACACTTGTTTTAACTGGATAAATTGTTTACACTGATTACTTTTACAAATTACTATCACTGGTGTTTTTCTCCATGTGGTTTTTAGCACAATCCTTTGTGAACCACTGTGAGAAACTAGTGCTATTGTGAGATTAACTGAATTGAACTGGATTTAGGAAGCCATAAAATGGAAGACTTTTGGGGGGGAGTTTACACCTGAAATCAATTAGGTGCAAGCACTCATTTTTCATGTCTTCCATTCTCCAGAAGGTAACAACTCCATCACCATTCCCACAAGTCCAAGATCTTCTGTGTCAGCCATGCTGTTGTGAAATCAATTTGCTAACTATCAGGTTTAGTTAGAAATGTGGCGAACAGGTTTCAGTTTACCAAATTATTGACCCTTCTGGTTTTGCCTTTAATTAAAACTGAGTCCACAGTTCTCCTGGTGAGGGGTCCGCCAACTTGGTCCCTGTTTATGGTCGCTCTTCTCTATTCATTAAATAGGTGAAGCATCATTACAGGAAAAGGGGGCAGGAGTCAGTGGGGTCACTACACTGTTGAACCTTGAGATTTAAGGAACAGGCAAAGAAAATGGGGACAAAAAAACACGCGTGTGTATGGAGTTGCCTTTGTTGTACTATGGAACCCGTGTTTGCAAATGATTGTCACAGCAAACTGGCATCCAGCCATGTGTTCTTTTTGCGTCACACACCACAGCCCCCTCCGCCCACCAAACCCCCTGAGATGACTTGTGCAAACCTCAAACACATGGCAAGCATACTGGGGGTCAAAGGGCATGAGTTACAGCCCACACCCGCTCTTTGCAGGACCCCCATCGTGGCACCCCCTCCAGAGAGGAGTTTGTCAGGGAAGCTGTAATGAATGAGCTCTGGAGAGGAAAGTTGGTCTTAGACCTGGAAAGGGATGATGATGGAACTGGGAGGCAGCTGGCCTTTTCTTTAACCCCCTGTGGCCTTGGAGAAAAGAGAAGAAATGGGAGGATGGAGCTGTTTCTAATTATGCTCCTGAGAAGTTTCCCCTCTCCGTACGTGTCAAGTCTAAGTCAGGTTCCCTGTGTCCCTATTATTTCCTGATTTATCTAAGGAGTAAAAAGAAATGTGTGGTTGTAACAAAGGGATTTAACCACTTGTCACATATTGGGGACTAAAAACATTAGCAGTAGTATTCAGTGGAGTCATACGCAATCATTAGGAGGACAAATGACATTTACTTGAACATTTAGGAGGGGGGGCATTCCCATTTATTTAGTTAGCTGAAGTTTTTCTCCAATTTGACTGACAATGTTAAGCTGCTTACACTGATTTTCCCATTTATGCAGTGACGGATCTTTTGCTTGAGCACTTGAGGTGGGAAGTACAGCAGGAGGTGAGATCTGAGCCTGGATTCTTTAAGCACTTAGGGGCGGATGATGGTGAATGATGCATTGCCTTTGGAGAGGTCAAGATCTGTGTGAGGGCTCCACCTGCTGGGAGAAAAGTGCACCTTCACCGCTGCCCCTCATCCCTGTGATGTTTCTGCCTGCTGGCCATAACAGTCTGTCTTGTCCAGTGGTTTGTCTGCTGACCTGAATTTCATATTTGTGACTGAGACAAGTTCTGCTGAGGTTGAAGCTCAGTTTTCATACTCGACCAGCACAAATGGCTCCTTTGTTATTCCCAAGCGTACTTCAACTGAAGACTAATCGGACATTTAGGAACCCATTTTTGTTAACGCGGTCCAGATCTTTAACTGCTTGCTCTGTGTAGCCATTCAAAGCACTATGGGAGACTTGCATGGGGCATGTTGATGGTACAGAAACAGCTGGGAGCAGAACACCCTTGACTGCAGCTGAGACTCATGGGAAGTACCTTAAAATGTATCATAATGCATGTTCAAGAACTGACCTGAAGAAGAACTGAAGACATCCAACAAGGATGTCAAAACACATCTGGGTGGAGCGTACTTATCTTCTGGTCTCCTAAGTGCTAAAAAATCATGCATCACATCAATACCTTCAGCACTAGCAAAATGGGAGTACAGGACAAACTGGAGAAAAGTGTCTGCTAAATGAAAAAATATAAATGTGATGAATGGAACCATTTATTTGGCTATATGGCCTGTCCCTCAAGGGTGTATAACATACCACGGCCAACCTGCAAACACAACTGTCATCACAAAACTAGCACTCAAGACTTCGAACGCAGGCCTTGACACCCTGTCTCTGGTGCTGTTTGTAGCCAGAAACCTGTCCCATGAGGAAAGGTCTGGTGTAAAGGTACACATCTGTGAGTGGATGTACCTCTGTTTTGACAAGGCCTGCGTGTAGATCCATCATTAGTAAACATCCATACTTGTTCTTAATTAAGTCCTGTGTGTGTGTGTGTGTTTGTGTGAATCAGTATGTATTTGTCTCCATGCATGTAGACAGTCGTTTTATGAGATGCAGCTCTCTGTGAGGAGGGGTGAGATATGAGGTGGGGGTTTGGCCAGGAGCCTAAGATAAACTCTTTGCAACATGCTGTAATGATTAACGCATCCCTGCCCATGTCCCCCCAGCAGGCGGTAACTAGCCACGCTCCAGTCCTGTCTCAAGTGTTTATCTGTATAAAACACTTCTGTGCTCTAACCCAGCTCTGCCTCTCTGTCTCTCTATTTTATATTTACCTTCAGCCCCATAAGGGGCAGTGAAGAAATGTTCAGGTCTATAAGAAGCTCAGTAAGGGTGCAAACCATGGGGTTGGCAAGGCCAGTGGGGGGGTTGTTTATGACTTATATTTTAGTGATTGTTTCTCCAACTATGAATGCAGCCTTTGTTTACAGATGATCATCCATTTGAGAGGGACTGTAACTTAGATATATTGCTTCATATCACAAATCGTGGAGCTCACCTTCCCATATATCATCATATAACTGCTCTTACCGGCAGTTGAACTCTGTGGCCCTTCGGTTAAACATGTGGTGGCTCTGTTGGAAGCTGTCTTTCTGTAAAGTCCTGGCAAGCTGAGAGCATGACACGAGCCATTCATTAGTTATTTAACATGTTAATACAGTCATGGGGGGTGGAGTTTAAGGCCCCCCATGGCCCACTTTCTTCACTCCACCTCCGATCCCTGACAATAATGGAGGCGGCAAGATGCTAAAACCACGAGGCTGCCCTTTGTAACCATCTTTCCCGTGACTGCTAGAACAGGAGGTCAGATTTGAACTTAACCACTACACTACTGTCTGCCACCTTGCAGGCAAGGTCCTCAGGTAAAATTTGTTTCAATACACAGGAAAAAAGCTAAAGTCCCCCCCCTTTATTCAAATTATTCATGGTAAATAAGGCAGCTCTTATTTGTTCAAATGTTACAATAGCACCGGCTGACTGATCTCAGTTGTGCCACCCACTGTGAGATATTTCCACCCCCAAAGGCCTTTGTCCTTTGTTTCGTATCTCTTCTAATTCCGAGCAGCACCAGTAACTCAGAGATCCATGAATTCCATTGTTTTTTCTAAAAGAATCAAGCAAAGGGACAGAGACCAATGGTGGTGAGACCATTGCACAAAGCAGTGGCCCAGCACCCTTCTGGATTTGACCCCCCAGAGACCATAATCAGGACAATCTTGGCTCCATTTTGGGAAGTAAGGAGGAATTTCATTTGCCACTCAGTCATTCTGCTGATGTTTTCAATAAAAAAGGCGGTAATTAGCCGTGACGTGAATTGCAATCGTTACGTTTTACTTGTGGCTCATGCGGCCATTTGTATTACAGCTGCCTGCTAAAGTGAATGAATTAAAAGCCAGACACGGGACTTGGATAAAGTAGATAAGAACATTTGAGGGTTTACATATTCAGGAAAACTCATTAATTGTATGTAATATATCTCTGAATTGGGCAGCACAGGGGAAAGGAGGTATAGTCATCACACAGATTCAGGGTTTTGGGTTCAAATGTGGCCCAACCTCTGTCTCTGGAGTGTTTTGCAAATTTGTTCTGTCACACATTCAAAACCATAACATGCTTTTTTTTTTTTCTTTCCTTGTAAACAACTTTATATTTCACTATTAAACATGGATAGACTGCTGGTTCAAACACATTTTATTTACATTACATAAAGTTCACGCAGATGCTCCTACAATAAGTTTCTGCACATATATTTAAAACATTCTCATACCCCTTCCTTACTCAATATGTTTTTGGATTAGACTTTTCCTTCTCTACAGAATCAGTATCACCATCTAGGTATGTGGATAAAAATCAGAATGTAAGATAAGAAACAGCTAGAAACTGCCCAAAACTTTTGTTTTGTTTTTGTCAAGCAATGTTAAATTCAGCAACAATTCAGATGAAAGGAAGTGATCTTTAAACAACAATCCATCTAGGCAACCTGTTATAAAAATAATATTATATTATAATGTTATATAGGAACAATTAAGGTTTTTAAATAATTTCTCTTCAGTTTCTTCTAAATGAGAAAGTTAAAAAATCCTTAATATTTTCTAGTATAAACTTAAACCTTTCCGATTTTTTAAAGTCTAACATTAAAAATTGCACAAAATTTCTTCATAAGAACCTTTTGTGAAGCAATAATTTAAGTTTAAACTTGAAATTAAAAATTCTGCTCAGTGTGAAAGCTCAACACACATTAATCACATTAATAAAAGCTAATTTTACCTTTTAAACTTCTGAATACTTCTAAACATCAGAATCCTGCTCTGATCAATTTGTTAACAGACAACAATGTTACTAGTAGGTTGATAGACAGATTCCTGTTTCTTGCTGGCTGTCAGCTGGAACAGAGGGCAAATATTTAGCTTTTTAACACCATAATTTTGGCACAATTGGCATATAGGTAGGGAAATAACAATAATTCTGGAGTCAAAACAGCAAGTAACTGATAACTGATAAAATTTGGTTCCCACGTGTATGACATCACCAACGATGTGACGACACAGAGGAGGTTGCTGTGTAAATTCTCATATTGTCAACCGGTAATGGACAAGAAGAAAACATCTGGAAGGCTTTTTCATATGAAGAGGACAAAGGGTGACCATCAGTTATTCCCCAGTCCCCTGATGTATGCAACATACTTCCCAAGTATCATCAGAGATCGCCACAATCGCGGCCTTATTGTTAGATAAGCTGTTATTGAAAATGGACAGATTTGTGCCTTTTGTTATATTACTGTATCCCAATGTTTTATTTTGTACTCCAGCTCAATAATTCTTGTTCTTTCAAAAGTACAGATTTTCAGTGAATGTAAACAATTTTTGCAAGGCTAAAGTGATTTAGCAGTGAGGTGGTACTGGTACTTATGGGTACCAGCAAATCAGGCTTTAATATCCAGAGAAGACAGAAAGATCCTTCCTGCTTTATTAAATCTGGCCGGCCTGGAGAGCATTTAATGAGACACTTCTTTTCCATTTTTTGGTTCATCCAAAGGAGATATAGAGTGGAAAAGAATGTTAAAGGGGCCATTAACTATCTTATAGAGATGCCAGCTGGGATCAGCCAGTCCAGTCTCATGCCTTGCTATACAACTGGCCTTTCCATTAGTTTTTCCAGTCCGCTTATCCATTCCCCTTCCCCCATTCTCCTGACAGGGTAGTACTGCAAAACATCCCTGACAGAGATTTTTCCAACAGGAACACCCCCTGGCCTCTTTGGGACTATTGCTGTTCCCAGATCCACCCTAAAATTTGGTGTAACAGATCATCACCAGCAATAAATAATTACCAGGCCTTTCACTATTACTAAGCAGACAGTTTTAGCAAAAATCACCGCTGAAATTCACATTAACATTAACCAATTACAGAGTGTAATGGCATGGCCCATACTTTCAGAAGATATACTGATCATGGATTCAGCTGTTTGCATCTGTTTTCAAATGCACTTCCGTATTCTCTGATTTTTACACCACTCTGGAGAAAAGCATCAGTCAAATGCATAAATGTAAATATAAAGTAAATGTAAATTCCTTGACCAGTACATTATTTGCTTCCTAACGATGCTGGTGACCATCTGTCAGCGCCAATAAGACAAATATAAAATAAAGTAAGTGATACTAAATAGCTTCTTGTTTCAAACATATATTACTGTCAGGAAATACCTCAACCAACTGTTTGTTCAGTCACAGATTTTATGGTGGCATTTAATTTTAGCCTTCTGCTGGGGAAATTCTCTCACTCAGGTCACACTTTGTGAAGTGACACCTTCACAGTCAGTTCACCCAAAGTGCTCTAAAATGTAGTCCAGTTCATCAAAGTGTCACCCTTCATACAAAAAGGCACACAGTGTGGCCTTATTCCAATAAAAGCTGACACAAGCACAGATGGCAAACCAGAAGCAACTAAGAGGCCAAAGAAGGTAGACTGAAAAATATACAGTTGCCACCTGGCCAGAAATATGTGGTATGGAGCAGCTGGTAAGCCAAGGAACACATTTCTCAGGAGCCAGAGTACTGGCTAGAAAGGTGACATAGAGGCTGCATTGTTAGGCATGGGAGTCGGCCCTTTCAGTGCCAGCGAAGTGTGAGTGTGTGTGTGTGTGTGTACCTGGAGAGGAAGTAAGCATCTACAAGCATCTACATCTCCATTGTCAACCTACCATGACTTCCTATGTACCAGCCCACTCATCCTAATGCTAAGTGAAGCATGGCATTCTTACTGACCATACATTTACACACTCAAACCTACAGCTCTCAACCACACAGTTGTTTCTCCACAGACTGTTGTTAAACCAAATTTCCCTGTAGGGTTTCAGTCTCTTTAAATCTCCTTCAGTCATGAACATCCTTTCATCAGGTTGCATTTAGCCTCTTTCTTCACATCCACCTACTTTCCTTTCATTTTCTTCCCCATTTTATTTTAAGATTAGAAGTTCTAAACAACCATCAGGGAGAAATTGGTGAGCAAGTTCCAAAACTCCATTCATTGCTGTTGGTCCTATTTTCAAATTGCCTCATTTCTGGATGGCAGTGTCTCAAAGAGAGGAGATGATAGCTCACAGGTCTTCGGTACTGGGCAGACAACAGCTGAATGGATGAGCACAGTGGTTCCTGCTAAATATTTCAGCACCTCAGAGTTCTGGTGAGATGTGCAAAGGAGGAGAGTGGAGGTTAAAAAAGCAAAAAATGAAGAAGTTGAAGCTCTGAGACACAATCACAGCTTTTTTTAAAGCAGGAAGCCTGCTTACTTTAAAAAATAAATTTTTGTTACAGTCTATACAGAGTACTCTATATGTATACAACTGCTGATCAAAAAATACAAAAAATTTTACTCCTTTCTCAGAACTGAAAAAATTCAATTTTTTTTATCAACCCTTGTATATATAATATATATATAGAATAGAATGTAGAATAGAGAATATTTAGTCTTTGAATATAGTGGTTTCCTAACCTGGCAGCTGATGATTCCAGGATAGACTCCTGTCCACCATGGCCCTGACTAGGATTAAATGGTTAATGATAATGAATGGGTATACTGCATATAAAATACCTGTATACATATTTGCTATATTGCTAGCAAGATGCAAAATGCTGATAATTTTTGCAAGCAGGCAAAGGTATTATCTCTTTGTCTTAATGTAACAAATATGAAGACATGATTGTATGCTTCTTTAAACATAAAGAAGACATGACCAAAACACAGCCTACTATCTGTAGCCTGTGTTGAGAGATCTGCCTGAAAGCATTATTAAAAAGTTAAGTCGAATTGTGTCTGAGGCAGCCTGCAGTGACACTGAGACATTGGCACCGGTAGGCTTTACATTTCTTATTTGTCCTTTGACTGCAGCCAGGGGTCAATTATGCTGAGCTCAGCAGTGGAATAAGGTGACCTGCCCCTACAACCCAAGTACACAGGTAATGTCCTTTTTCCTGAAACCAACGGCAGTAACAGTTCAGCATTCCATCACTGGAAACAGCTGTCCTTGTACTCAAAACAGGTGCTTCAGGTATGCCGAGGGAGGGAAAAATGGCAAAAGAGGCCGGCAGATGTTGCTATGGGAAGCAGAGGGCAGAGGGCGTAACCCTCGTAAAAGGACAGTGTTGGGGAATGCTGTTCACTGCCTTGTGCCACCATCTCATCTACTTGTGCTGTAGTTCTCTGGTGGAGACCTGAGCTTGGTCTGCATTTATTGTAACTGGAACTTTCATCTAAGCATCAACCTGGAACACAACATTAATTCAGTAAATGCAGATATTTGTAAGTAATTTGCTGAAATGGTTCAGATTAAGCCTTTGAGTCTAAGTTAGAACTCAGCAGCTGCATTCTGGCATGCATCAGCAATTCTTCTTGTCAACGTCACTATCCCTCGTGGTTTGTATTTTTTTTCTGGTTTATTAAGAAAAATCAAAACTAGTTCCTCTACATTTGAGTGTGTCACATTTTAGATTTATATTTTAGCTATCAAATAAAAACAATATATAGGCAGCATAGTGCTTACAGCTGTAGCCTTTAGACACACAGGACTTAGGTTTGAAGTCCAGCTCCTGCTTCATTACTGTAGGTAAATGGGTAACTCATTGTAACTAGCATAACGGTGTAAGTCTCACTGGAGAAAAGCATTATCTAAATAAATTCCAATTTTTATGCTTTAACAGCATAAATTTGATGATTTGTCAGCATAAAGTACACGTTTAAAAAAATCCTCAGGCAGTGTCTGACATGTGGCTGTGTTATTACTCAAGGCTGTTTTTAACATTTTTTAGCCATGGTAAAACCACTAATTTGGTAGGTACTGGCTGTCTGTGTTTGGACTGCAGGCGACCATGTCGTCATATGGCTGCATTAGTCATTATCTATTTGAGGCGCGAGCTGCTCTACCAAAGTCACGTCTACACGGGTGTAGTGCAGGGAGCAAGCAGTTGTGATCCAGGATGACCCTGACCAGATTAGGGAACTGAAACTCAACTAAGGCCTTTTCCTGGGCAGGTGGAGCACCAGATTACGCAGGGTGTGGCTGGAGAAAACCTTCTAATGGGTTTGCCAATGTGGGTCCAGCGATAGGTTGTAGAACCTCAGTGGAATGGAAATCTGGACAAATGTCTACTTGAGACACCTGAGAAAGTTTGTTTCCAAACCTTTCTGGATGGGTCAAAAGACCATCAAGACCAGGTGAACTGTAATCTTAACGGTATTCTGCTGATCCTGTAACCAGTTAAGTGACATAAGCCATGGGACGTAAACCTGCTTTCGAGGAGGTTCCTGTTCACAAAAAAACTTTTAACATTAAACAAAATGTCCTGCCTCCTTGCCCCCCTGGAGAGACCTTACAATATTGTGCCAAATCCCTGAGACACTAACCCATCCCCCATAGAGAGAAAAACCTTCATTGAAAAGGAAGGATTTAAGTTTGCTAATCTGAGCTCTTTCGTCTTAGTTCAATAAAAGGTAACAATTTGTCAGATTCTGCAAATTCAAGAATCTTTGAAATGGAGAGCAGTCCATTCTGAAATGTTTTAAAAAAGTTTGTCTTTTGTGTGTCTCAAAGCTTAATATTTAAAGGAATACAATGTTGACTCACACTGACCCTCACTACAGGGATAAGGACCTTAGCCCAATTTAACCCAGTTCATTTGGGCAGGTCGCAAATAAAGATAGGCTTTAAATTCCATCTTAGTTTTACAGAATCCACAATTCTGTAGGGTAGTTTCTCGCGATGAGCGTTGAACACTAAACAAACAAAGTGTTGAACACTAATGTAAATGCAGGGAAACCTCATTCTCTACTACTTACTACTGAATTCCAAAAATGCCTTCCTTCTTACCATCTGAAATGGCACTCTGGAGGGGAACTTTAAAGAGATGCGTGATTTATTTTCATTCTGGGGGCAGACGACCACTCTTCCCAAGTTCAGGGGAATTTCTTGACCTACTCAGATCTAAAGGGGTCATGAACAGACCAGATGTTTGTCACTCCAGCACTGAACTTTAATACTATAATGACCACCAAAAATGAGAACCTTTGGAACATTCCCCAAATCCCCTAAAACATAGAACGTGACCTCAAAAATAAAAGGTTACACTGTGCAACCCCATGACTACCAAACATATTTAACACTACGAAAATATTAACAAGTTTTTTCCCCAACTATCTTATCATATTTGCTCCCAAAAAGATCCATTATGATATAACTGACATCAAGAACGATGTTTAGTGAAACCCAACCTGCTTTCCAATCTCCTATATTTTTGGTGACCACTGAATGCCAAACCGCTGTAGGAAAAGAGCATGAAAACCATTTTCCAGACTTGAAGCTTGCTTTTTTGTACCAGCACCCATCTAACTTCTTATTATAAGAAAACCAACATGATCAGGTAAGAGAAGAAGTATGACAAAAAGAATCCCAGAAGCTGGACAGGGGAAAATGTGAGTGAAGTAGGGTGTGTTGACATGAACAGGCTTCTGCAGTGAAATCACCTCTCTCTCGCAGCCTGTTCTCATCACCCCCAACTCCAAACTTCCCCATGGAGTCATTCTGCACCCCCCCCCCCTTCTTCTTCATGACACCTGTTTTTGTTGGCTCTCAAGGGGCCCTGGCTTCCGTGGGCCAGTGGGTCAAAGGAGAGGTGCAGACAGCCTGGGCTCTGGTTTCGCTTGGGTCTGCAGAGCCCGCCCAAAATCAGGGTGCTGACAGACAGTCATTGCGTCACCATGAAGGGTGTTGGTGGTGTGGCAGCTCCTCTGCTGTTGCCAACCTTGCTAAGAGACTGTATTGATTTTTACAAATGCGGGAACAGTGGTGGTGTAAAAAGACTGTTCCCAATACTACCTTCAGTCAAATATTCATTTCACAGGCACTTTTTGAAGCCTTTTATTTGAGGAAAATTGCCTTGCTTGTCAGTTCTTTTGTTTGGAAAATTTCTGTTTTCACAAGATCTTAGGAACATAAAACGATCACTTGGTGGTGTGCATGATCGATAACCGACCTTGCATGTTTATTCCAGATTCTCTGAATGTAGACAGTATATATGGAGAGGGCAAAAAAAGTAAAAAATGCATAGCTCAAGCTGCAGCTTGTTGGGAGACAAATCTAAAAGAAACAATCACTACTTAATAAACAACTCTCTGGGTCAGTAAGTATAAAATAGTATGTATATAATAGGGTGTTCAAGGAGACTCATTATTGTGCAGTGACTTTGCCACCATCTGTGAGACCTGTGGAAGATGTTTTGTTCCACTTGTGTGCTGCATAAGCACCTAACAAGAAGAAAGAATCTTCCCTAATTATCTGACTCTGCAATTGCACAGTTAATCGAGTTTTGCACAGGTTTCTGGGTTTACTTCATTCTTGACCATCCATAGTGAATTTCAGAACAGAGAATAGATTTTTTTATTATTAATATATATTCAAGAAAATCTAAATCAGAAATTTTATGGGGAAAAAGTAAGCAAACCCAATGGTTCAGGAAGTTGCAGAATCATTTTCTGTATATCAGCTTCTTACATTGCATCTTAGGAATTCTGGACCACTCCTCTTCACAAAACAGCCTCAGTTCTTTGAGGTTTAATGCCAGAAAGGATTTGGGTTCTGTTCTGTGTGGCTGGAAATCTTTTTCTAACGTAAGGGCCATATATTAATATGTGAAATCCAGCTGTTTGTGTTGGCTTTCAGCACAGTGGATTTTTGACTTTTCAAAGGGCTACTTTGCTGGATGAACACACCCTGTTCGCTGTTTGCAGGGAACCTGGCAACATAACTTGGCAGCACAATGTTTATGTGTATGTTTGCAGAAGAATCTTTCAGAACGTGGGCTCCTACAATAAGGTGGCTTGTAGACATCAGGGATAGTCTGCTAATGTGGAGATTAGGCCTCCTGCAGTTTGCGTATGCAAATTGATGGTGTTAGTGGCCATGCTGGATCGATTAATGTATGTGTTTGGCTCTGGCTGAAACCGGAGCCAGAGATGTCCTGTACCAGAGTATGGCATAGGCTTTTCCGGACAGGACAGGGTAGTGCCATTTGAAGTTGGCTGGACCTGCAGGGAGAAAGCTCAATTTGAAACAGCAGAAGAAGTGATGCTCTCAGAGCCTGAGATAACAGGATGACATTTCCCAGGTTCCTCCCCAACTAAGGGAGAGGGCTCTTATCTCTCCCTCTCTGTGATGGATTCCTTGCCAAATCAAATGGACACAGGTTTTAGCAGTCCCGCTGTGCAAGGTGAAGGCTCACAACAGTGGAAACATGCCAACTGCATGGAAAATACAGCATCGGTTTCAGTCTTGGAGGACATGTCTTGTCATTGTAATAGGTGAGGACAAGCTGTCTAGACAATGTGTGACATAAATGATGTTTAGCATAACCTAGCAGGCTATGAGACAGGATTGCTGTGGGTAAAGGAAGGGGAGGGGGCTGAAGCCCTGAGCAAGCAGGTCAATCAGAGCACCAGGGTGCCAGAGTTAGCCACCTAGAAAATTTGACTCGTTCCTAAAGAGGAAAAAAAAAGGTTCTGGATATCTGTCGAGGCTGATGTTCTTCATACACCTCAGAGGGCCACAAGATCTAGACTGGGGAAGCTGTATAAATCAGTATATAGCTGAAATTAGCTTAACACTGTGAGTTGCTTTGGAGTAAAGTGTTAGCTGTATGAATAAATCTAAATGTAAATGTAAAGTAAGATCCCAGCACACAGTGGGGGGTCGGGCTAGAGAGACAACTTACTGCAGCTCCAATGAGCTGTTGCAGGATGTGCACCGACCCAAAATGGTGCATTAGATGGCGACGGGCTGTTATTGATTGTGGTGAGAGCTCCATCATCAGTGATGTCTTTGTTCACTGAGAGGCCTGGTCAGGCATGCCCTTCACGTACCCCTGCAGCTGGCACACCTGGCATGGCATGGCACCCACACGGTGCTTCCAGAAGGCTCTCGGAAGAAGCTTGTCTTTGTCCCTGGCCTGCAGAGAGAATTCTGTCCAAGAGAGGAGCCATTCAAAATCTCAGCACCCAAAAACCAGAATGTTTTAACTGTTCAGAAGGTGTTTTCTCGGCTCAATGTGGGTTTATAGGTAACAGCTGAGCTATAAAACTCAGAGAATAACAAATATATGTGACAATTCACATTATTCATCTAGAAGATGCTTTTCTCCAAAGTGATGTAAATTGTAGACTAGAATTTAGTTGATACCTTTATCCAAGGTGCTAGATACACTGCAGTAACCTCACTGCAGCCCTTCATCCATCTAAACATTCAGTGTTATCATTGTGATGAAGGCAAAAGATGCAGATGGCTCTACATCACCAAGGTCCACTACACAGGGAGCACTTTTCCTGGTTTAAGAGAACTAGGAACTGCACTGCATGAACTGACTCAGTTACTCCACGACTGTAAATAAAACATGAACAGAGGGCCACTGTTGAAGAATAGTTTTCTTTATATTCATCTTTTTTATTGATTAATAAAAGACTAGAACAGAACTGAATCTCAGGCACACAGACAAGACTGGAACACAGATTGCAATATATACATTTACATAAAGCAAAAGAAGGGCAAGAGGATACTGTAACTCACAGGGCTGATCAAGTAGAACTATCAAAATAGGCATCCAGGTACAGCAGAAATAATTTCACATATACATATCAAATGTCTGGAAATTTCTGGTGTGTAGTAATAAAATATATGTGCTTTTTGAAAATGTAGACATCAAGTACTAGCACATGTTTCATATCTTCATCAAAAAATGAATTTGGGTTTTGGCTGGATGTAGAGGGGAAAGATAAAACTGTACCTTAACGGTTTTTGTGAACAGCTGACCGAACACAGATCCGGTAAAGCAGGTTTTGCACCCAGCAATGCGGAATCTATGCTGTATTTGTTTGTAAGAAAATAGAAAGAGGTTAAAAAATAACCGAATGTGTTTCGAAAAGACCTGCGGAAGAGGGGCGACTGCAGATGTTGGGCGAGGTTCGTTCACGTGCAGCTTGTGTCGTGGGCTTTTACTGGTGTGTTCGGGGGAGGGGGGGGGCTTTTGTTTGGGCTCGTGCAGAAAATGTGATGATTTTGCGCAGGACTCGTTGAGAATCTCCGTGGTGAACAGCTGGTGACGATCCGCCGGAGAATGAAGAGAAGAGAGAAGCGGACAGGGGGGCGGGACGCGGGCCGAATCGGGGGCGTCGCCTAACCGTCGCTGCTCCCTCCATGTGGGGGAAACAGGCGCTGCTTGCCTGCCTGCCTGCTTTTCCCCTTCCGTTCGACCACGTTGCCTTTCGAACGGACTCCGCCTGCTTTAAACACGGGCAGTTTCTTTTGTTTTCTACTTAAAATTAATACACATTCCAAAATTTGCGCACGCACGCACGGCATGCCCGAGGATGAGCGGGCGCGTGTTGAGCGGGAAGACGCTGCAGTTGCCGGGAAGGACAACAATGCGCCTCGTCTCGAGGTACGGGTGGCACGCACCTCCGCCACAAGCACGCGCTTCGCCGCCGTTAATTTCCTAGAGGCGCTTCGTCTGCCGCGCGGAGAGGTGCGAGGTGCGGGCAGCGGGCAGGGGTAAAATTACAATTGGTGCCGGTTCGTGATGCTGAAGATGAGTGAGTACAAAACGTGTCATGTGGTGGCGTAATTATTGCATTTATTCAATGAAATTGACCCAGCAACGTCTGCTGAGTATTATTATTATTATTATTATTATTATTATTATTATTATTGCCTAAACCTGAAGCTGATGATGAATGAGAGAAGGTGCAGACTGATATCGCGGAGGGGAAAACGTGTCGCCTACACATTATATTATATGATATTAAATGACATTAAATTACATTTTTGTACCGATTGGCCCTCGCAGTCGGTGTCTGTGGATGAGAGTCGGGAGGAGAAAGAGACGTCGCAAGACTTGTGGGTGAACACGGTATTTTACTGTCCTTTTACCTCGAGGGTGGCAGTGGCTGCGGTACAATGGGAAAAATGGTGTTTGTGTGTGTGTGTCTGTGTGTCTGTGTGTGTGTGTGTGTGAGAATCTCGCAAAAGGTGGTCTAAACCCATTATTCCAGGTTGGGGTGACGGGCGATGTTCAAGGGCTGCGGTGACCTGGATTTTACACACACACACACACACACACACACACACACACACACAGCGCGCGCGTGTCCCGGAGGTCCACTCTGCAGATGCCGCAGTTTCCTCACCTGCTCCTCTTAGTCCTCACCACCCTTTACATTTACCAACTCCTCTGTTCAAGGTGATCAGTTCTGCACTGATTTACCCATTTATACAGCAGGTATTTTTACTCTGTTAGTTCAGGGTAAATACCTGGATCAAGGCTTCTGCTGCAGGATGGGGACTAGATCTCAGGACTTTCTGGAGTCTTTGTCTCCCACCCTACTGGGACTTTCTCTGTATGCTCACCTCAGTCCAGCTGCCTGCATGAGCCATACCTGTAAATAGCTATAAAAGTAGCATATGTATCTCTGGTAGATGGCTGCACATAATTAATCATTATCTTCTATATTTACACAACTGCCTTTTGGGAACAGTTTAATTAAGCAATGCTGTTAAGTATTTACTTTCTTGTAAAGTGTGTCTAGCTGATGTGACTATCATGTGAGGAAATTAGCTCAAAATTAGCCTAAAACACTTACTGAAACAAAAGGAATCCTTACAATCAACCTGCGCATTTGAGATTGTTAGGAGTTGAAGAAGGGAGTTATGGGTTTGTTAATGTGATTATGGTTTGGTTGTTATGGGATTAGAGGGAGAAGCTGTGGAATTTTGCGGCAGAGGCTGACAAATCGATAAGCTTGTTTGCTCCGGGTCCTGGGGGTACAGTGACCTGTGGACGATGCGGCTGGGTGGTGCTACTCAATTGTGTCTCATGGTCGCATCATATCAGCCTTAGATCCCCCCCTCCACCAAAATCAAATTTGGGTTGGCTAAAGCTCTGCCTTGTGGCTGACCTTTCAAGGGCATTGACAAGACAGACAGACAGAGCCCTTATTGATCTTGACTGCAAGAGTGTGTGTTGTTTTTGCTTTTTGAGGATCGGTGACCCTGGGTCAGCCCTTTGTGCAAAGCCATTAGTGCGGAGAATGGCGATCAAATCATTAGTGACTTTGGAAACAGGTTTAGCGGGGGAGTGTGCGGGACCCACTGTGGTGGTTTAACTGGGCAGCCCTGCGTACTCAGGATCTTCAGACGAGTCTCGCTGAAGGCTTGTTGTCTTTGCATAAGCAGTGCAGCCAAGTGGAAGCGCATGGCTGTTTGTAACAAGGGACACACCACATTTACACCCCTTGGAAATTTTACACTTAACATGTGGCCCTTATTCCAATAAGGGCAGTGTTGAACTTGTTCCATACTGATGTATGTTGTCAAAGTGCAGGGATAGAAGGAATAAATAAGAGAACAACTGAAGGAAAGATGTAATTTAAGTATTCCTTGACTCCTTTGGTATAGCCATTCTCTAAATGCACTGGCTCTTTAACTTACAGACACAAATGTAGCCAGAAGTCTGTCTGCAGGTCTTTTTGCTTATAACACAAAAGTTAGTTTTACTAGTAATTCAAAATCAATAAAAATTTTAAAATACAAGTCCCCTTTAATTTATTTACAGATCACATTCTCTAAACTTTTGGACATACCTGATATAGTTTTTGATGGCATGGCAGTTAAATGTCATTTTCACTGTAAAGACATACATTTTTCAAAATATTTAAGCAAAGAAAAATGATGTTAGAAAAGAGTAAATATCCTAACATGTTTTTTATGTTTGGAAATGTGTTCCTCATCCATTTGCAGTATGAGCCAGTGTAGTGATTTCAAGTATAGTGAAACTATGCAACAAAGTGCCTTGACTGTGATAAGACAAATATAACACCTTTGGCAATTGGGTCTTTTCCTCTTGCTCCCTTTCCAATCATTAACATCATCTCCTGATGGTGAAGAATGTACAGGTTTGCTTAACATGACATAAGTTTAGCAAACAGTTTCTATTTGTGTTACTAGTATTGTATGAGTGGGGTGGAGCCATGGCACTGGCACCATAATGCACTGCTGCTGGTGTTTGTAAATAGTTGTGTCTGTTGTGGAGAGTGGATTGTTGACCCTCTCTGTGCTAAGTGTGTTTGAGAGTTTTGAGGAAGGCGTGCTGTTGTACTCTGTAAGTGCTGGTGTGTAAACTTTCTGTGGAGAAGTAAAGCTTGGTTTCTCACAGTCCAGTCTAAAATCATGCTTTTATAATTTTGGCGATAGCATTACGAACATCACGTGCACATTTTGATTGGAATAATTGGTCCATTTCCTACCTAATGAATGAAAACAATGTTTCCGATTGCTTTTCGTACTGTATCTGAATGACTGACCAAAAAATATTGTTTTTTATTCTTGCAGAAAGGCAATCCAGCAGTTTATATGATTTAAATTCTTGGATCCCACTTACCATGTCGTGACCAGATTTTACTGTTATGGCAAAATTTATTTTTTTTTATTTTGTAACAACAGCAGCACTAGTTATCAACAGTATGAAAATAAAAGCAGCAACACAAAATAACAATGGGTGCATCAATTACAATATTTCCCAAAAGTGATCGAGAACCACTGTCCAAGCCCATTGCCCATAAAAAGTGAGCACAGATCCTGTGAGTTGTTGTACAGGTTGGTAGTTGCAAATTTAAATCACATACATCTGTTTGCATAACTAGGGAGCAGAATGTCTGCAGAACATCATTCACACAGTTAACATCTTTGTGTTGGTCATAAACGGGATCCATTTCCCCTTTAGAAGTTGTGGTCCAGCTTTATTACAAGCTCACTTTGAGTCGCAGGTTTTTATAGCTTCCTGTAGCGAACAGGTTTTGTGCCAGTGGGCTTGTTAAAGATAAACAAAACCACCAGCAGCTTTTGTTGATGACATAGACATTGATAGACACCAGCCTTTTCTACCATGCTGGTTGCTTCAGTTGTAAACGGGCTGACATCTGATACAGCCAGCAGTTAGAGGGATTTGCCTGTCAGCAGGTCCGAATTTGAGTGCACAGAATTCTGTTCTTTTGCATTACATCATCCTGCTTTGACTCTACATATGTGGATGTCCTAGCTCTGAAGGGTCAGATGGTTGAGTTTTTCAGTTCTGTTGGAATCATCTTTTCTTCCCCAGGTCTTTATCAGGGAACTCTAGTCCACACCATGGACTCCTTCTTGAAGAGGCAATCACTGTATACCGTCATACAAACTGTATGCCGTTGTTTAGCTTTATCTTTGTGTAGACTAGGCCCAGATGGTGCAAACTATAAGAGGGATGAGGCGGTTCTGCAGTTCAGCTTTGGATTTCATTTTTCTGGCTGACAGATCTTGTGAAAATCTTGAGAGACAGTGATGTAGCAACCAAAGGTCACAGGAAAGATACACGAAGGAGGGGTCACAAGTCTTACCTTTTTGAGAGCTCCTGCTGAGTGCTGGAAGAGAGGCCCACTTCCTCCAAGGTCATTGGGGCAAAATCCTACTTGAAGGCCAGCTGTCAGTTAAAGACTTTTATTGCCCACAATGGCTTGTTTTCATTAAGTGACAACCCTTGCTGTTTACGAACTGACTACATGTGCCTCAAAGGCGAGGACTTCAAAGCCACAGATAGGAAGTTCTGGGTCGTAGAATTGAAAACTCCTAATCCCCCCTCTTTGGAACCTGGATGTATGTTAGAGTCTCAATACCACAAATAATTGTTCTCTAACTGGATTAAATATGATTGGCAGTGTGAGCAACTGGAAATGCCTTCAGGTTCAGCTTGTTTTTGCTGGTTAGGTGAATGGAAAATGTAGGGTTTTCATTAGCATAGACTTGGGTACTTTCTGCCTGTAGAAGACAAGGAATACATGGTGCACACAGGTGTAAAAATCAAATATTGTTTTTGTTTGAATTTATACAACACATTTGCTTATAACAAATATTTTATATAACATTATTTGTTTGTTTTTAAGGAGGAAAAATGCTGATATTTCATTGCCTCATGTTGAAGCTTGGTGAATGTGTGGAGCTTTGCTAGGTGTTATGTCATCCCCCTGTAACTCTGGCATAAGAAGTGCAAATGTTTTGTCTGAATGTCACCAAACCAGTTCTGCCACAGTGCGGTCCAGCAGGTCTTACACACCTGAGACTCACCTGGTGTGAAAATCCTAATGAAGTGTTCAAAAAGTAGAGTACCTCTCACCTAGTTTCAAGCTAAGAGTTTTTCTGTTTGGTAGATTGTGCTGCAGTTACTCCATGTTTTCTGCCCAGGAGACTTCAGAAGTGTGAAAAATCTTTACGTTAGTCTTATGATTGTTCAACACAATACTTAATTGACGTTAATGTGGGTGATGAATTACACTGATTTTTTTTCTTTTTTTTGTCATGGTCACTTCATATTTACCCCACCTCACTTATCATAGATGAAAAAATAACCTTTATTTGTTTAAAGGCAGCATATTGTACAAGGATTATGCACATAAACTTGACATCAGAAGGGTGCTGGTTCGTGTCGCCTTGACCACTTGTTGGTACTCTTGACCAAACCTAATGCCCAGATGTTGCCTGGGAAGATATCAAGTAAATGTATAAATGAGTAATTTTCATAATCTTGGATAATCTAAGCTAGGAAATAGACAAGTATTTCTAGGCGCAAAGTAAGCAGTACTAAGTATTTGCTTTGAAGGCTTCATGCTTATTACAGAGTATTAATGAGGATGAGGTTGCCATTAGCGAGGTGAATGGTTGGTTCTTCTAATCTGCCAAACACTTTAAAATAATTTGTTCCATGCAAAAAACCTGTGTCCCTCATGGCTCTTCACCACATTTTAATGGCACAGTATGAAATGTTTAAGACCCTCGGGAGAGCTGTGTTTTTAAGGAAATAGATTTTAACAGAAATAGAATGGCATTTCACAAACTCCTGAGGGACACAGCTGACATACCTTTAACCTGAGTTGCTTTAGGAAAACACATCCAAGAAGCAACTTAAATAAATGTTTAAACAATGCATTATGGGTGTTAGGCTTATAACAGTAGTAGTACATTTTCTCCAATGGTTCTGGATGGTACGAGACAGACCAGCTTCTCTGTTTTCATTTTGCGGTTTTCCACCACGTTTGGGTTGGAGTGCTTAATACCGCAGAGCTGCAACCGGGGGGACGGGGGCACGGAGGGTTCTCCAGTGGTTCCTCAGGTTTCTTCCTGACCGCACAGCTGCATGGTTACTGTAGCACTCAAGTTCCCCTCCCATCTCCTTTGTTTGCAGGAAAATGAAAACGTAATCCTCAATGGAAATCCATTAAAACACTCCTCAATACCATGTTGGTAACTTTACTTTGGCACTTGTAGGCAGATTGAAAGGTTTTATTACCGTTCTGATGATGTGGAAATATAATTTCAATGTCTCTTTGTCTCCTTCAGTGAACAACTGTGAATGTTAGCCTTTAATTGTTTAAAAATTGTTCATTTTTTGCCACACATGATTTCAGTCCACATTCAGAAATGAACTGCAATGATAATTTTATTTCAGGTTTTTTCGTACTGGCCTTTTGTGTGTCTTTTGAGGTAGCCATAGAGCAAACGGACATTTTCTAGATACCAAATATGCCAAAGTGACCCATGCCAGGCAGCTGCTCTTGTTGCTGAACTGTCAGGGTTGAAATCTATTGTACACATAGCAAAATGCTGAGATACTGTATAGCCCATTTAGAGAAAAAGATGCATACTTATTGTGTTGGTGCAAATATGTGTCGTTACATTCACTGAGGACATTTAGATGGCACTTCTCTCCAAAGCGACTTTCAGTGTTAAAATGCTGCACTTGGCATTTGAGAAAGTTGACTGCATTGCGCTTGGCTTTTCTGAGTTTGTATTTTTTTATTTATATTTTTGTTATGAACGTGGCATGTAAGAAGAACAAGTCACACTTTGCAGCGCAGCTGTAAAAGAGCATCATAGCTAAGGTGCTTCTAGTGTATAACAAACTTGGGACCAGCAGGACCTGGTAAGGGGTTTCCTCTGTCTGTCGCTTCCATTCAGGTGCCAGATAAAAGAGGCACAAGGAAGAAATGCTGTTTATTTATTCTAGTGATTGATTTTCTTATCACCCCCACTATCCTGTGTCATGGGCCACAGATGTGTGTTGAAAGGAAGCACACTGCAGTAATTTATGCATGGTATTCAGAGCTCTTGGGCCCCTATCTCATCCTCGCTCTACAAACCAGTGAGCAAGGGTTCATGATTATTGTGAGGACCATTTGTGGAAAGTGAGGTGCATTCCAGCATTAGATCGATTTTCTGGACAGTAGAGGGCTTTCTTGTGTCTTGACGTTGTCGCGCTTCTTGGGATTGAAGGAGTACTGCATTCAGTAGAGTCGTGTACTAATCTAAACTTGGTTGTTTGTTTCCTCTAAGGTGACATCTTCACATGTCTCTCTTGCTTTTGCAAGAATTACTTTGTTTAGTGGACAATTTGAGTACTTTAGTTTAACTCATTGTACAGCTTAATAATTTACTGTGTTTGACCTGCCAACTTTGCAGAGTTATGGAAACTTGGAATATGAAACACAGGACAAGTTGGTGGTTTGACAGCACTCGAGTTGGTGGATCACGATGAGTGAATCTCACACTCACATCAACTGGGTTTAAGATAAGCATCACAGGAAATAAAAGAAATGGAGGATGATGCACCATTTAAGAAATAAAATGCAGAGTTCATCTGAAACTGAATAAGAAAGTGTAATGTTGGTGCAACTAAATGTCTTTTTGTTTAAATAATTTAACTCTCCCCCATGTGTCCAGAGCTAGGTAGTGGGATCTGTTGTGTCATTTTGCTGGTATTCTTTTCTAGGTATTAAACCATGGTTGTATGCTTTCAGCTATAGTGATATTCTCATTCATTGTAACTGACATAAAAATTGAGCTCTGAGAGAGGGAAATGGAGGCTTTTCTTAAACTTTGGAGTCTTGAGGCCTCTTAACTTTGTGTTAACTTGTTTGACCCTTCAGAAAATGTGAGATTTCTGGAAAAGGTTCACGATGATTATGCTGAGTGTTGGGAATTGGTGACAAGCTTGTTGTATTATTCATGAAATTAAATGCTTCTTTTGGTTGTAGAATGAAGGCCAGATTTTTTTAATGCAGCATATATCTGTAATAGTCCTTTGTGGTTAGTGAAAATCAGTGAGAGGAAAAAAAACTCAGCAAATATTGCTTCTGCTGACCAACAGTCTAGTCACATTTCATTGCTTTTTTAGTGCAAGTTTCCATGAAGAAAACATCTCAAGAATGCATAGATGTCTTAAATACAAAAACTTTATGGAAAAAAATCTGCTTCATTTCTATAGTATAAGGGCAGATGGAAATGAACCTTCGATATTTTAATGTTAAAAATTGAGGTAGGTGTCTGAAATACAAAAAAATGCATACAAAATGTCATCCAAGTGTCTATTAAAGATTATGCAAATTAGTGATACATTGTCTTGTATTTAATTTCCCCTGACTACGGCAAAAGTTAGGATTTTTCCATGTTCTCTGTAGTGCTGTATAGAAATGTGGAGCTAAACACATTACTGGAGCACAAAATAAACAGTTTTTTACAAGTAGAAAGTCATGATTTATTAAGTATGTCAGTTTCTAAGCTTTGGTTTTCGTGAGAAACAGACTTAAACTTCTTGGAATTTCTCAAGGGGCTACTTTGTCCGTCATTTGACTGCAATCTTTCGTTGTGTTGAGAAGAATATGTCAGAAGTACCTTGAAGTGCTGTTGCAATGCATGCCGACAGGGTTGCTCCAGACAGTGGATTATGAACCATAGGTCTGGTTTTTGTCTGTGTGCATCGATGTTCAAAGAAGCCCTGTTTTCCATGGTTCTTGGTGTTTATTTGGGAGGAGTGCTGCTTATTCTGGGAAGGTGTCATATTCATCACCCTATTATAGATCAAGTGAGTAATTTGGTCCCTTGGACCCTTGTAGGACCGAGGACCACTACAACTGCTAACAGATCTCTTGTGTATCCCTTGTTTCTTCAGTCAAAATTTGTCATTGATCCAGACCCATATCCTCACCAGGATAAAATTTTGGTTAGGGAGACTCAGCCACTCTTCCTCTGATACCATCGATGTCAAGAGTGCTCAAAAGCAACTTTCCAGAGGTGCTGAAGAAAGCTATAGTTTTTAGTAGTGCATAAATTCTTCACAAATTGTAAGACTTGTTCTAAATCAGAGATTGTGAGTGTAGCACTGGTGTGTTCCAGCCCTTTAGGACTTCAGGGTCTTCAGAAATACCAGTCTTGGGGTTTTAGGTTGATGACTGCCAATTTACAGGTGATTACTTTGAAGGACTGGGAGTGAGAGGTAGTGCTTGAGACTTTGGAGAAAGGGGCCCTTTCTTTTGAGTACTGGGGAATGTTCAGCATTTTTTGTGGAACCGCTCTGCAGTCATCTACTTCAGTTTTAGACCCCCAATATTGGTTGAGGCGTAATCCTGAGGACAGATGGAAAGTACCAGTAATTATAGGCTTATTATGTACAAAATAAAGTATAATCCCCTAATACCCATTGTGCACAACTGACTTAGTGTGTCTGTGACAAAGACTATTTTTTTGGTAATGTCAAGCAGATGGGGAGGTGGGATAATACAGAAAACAAGTAGGGAAAAGACAATGATTCTGTTTTTCATGTGAAAAACTGGCCAGCGTTGATTAAGGGCCATACACAATGTCTGTTACAGCAACAGCATCCTGCCTGGTTTTTATTGGAACACTTTCAACTGTAGGCTTAACAGCTGCTATTCTGTATTATCTGCACATGTTTTATTGCTATGATCAGGGTGCACTGAGACTTGTTCTCACTTTTTTATTTAATAAGGGAGTGTAATGTGACTATCTTAAGAAGTCAGTGGGGCAGAAAGCAGCATGATAGTTAAAAGCATGACTCAAAAGTTTGAGTGCACTTCCTGGAAATGATCATTTTTTCTCATAAAGTATTTGGTTTGACCAGGAAATGAGTTACCATGTTTCCCCAGCTGTTCTACAGCAGCTCCCCGAGATGTAGGATGTTTGTGGCTTGCTTTCCTCTTCTGTCTAGTTCATTGCATACAAGTATTGCCCAGGTTGCAAAGTATTCAAACTTTGTATCAGCACTATACTTGTAACGTGCTTGTCCAAGTTCCAAAATAAAAGTGCGGTTGGGGAGACTCAGCCACATGGAGGACAGTACTGTGAAAGAGACAATAAATCAAATGTCCCTGAGCGGTTTCTACTTTTTGTTTTATGCCATCAATGTAAAGAGAGCATGAAACCAACTTTGCAGAGATGTTGAAAGCTGTAGATGTACTTGCTTGAAATTATTCTTACAAGTATTGCTCAGGTTGCTTACATGTACTCAAACTTTGGATTGTTATTATACTTGTAATATGCTTGTCCAAGTTTGAGAAAGAACACCACTGTAACATCAGCATGATGCTTCACTTGAACTGCTGCAGTTCAGTATATGTCTGTATAAATGGGTGAAATGATTGGTGCAGAAGCATGAAAGTATAAAAATGTGCAATAATCTACAGAAATCAGATGTGCGGTGGTTCACTGACCTACATCTTGGAAGTTATGTTGCACTCAATGCCTACTGCACAAGTTTTCATTTTGAGTGCCATTGGCATTACCACAACAAGTTCAGATTTTGCTTGCCTTGAGGCAGACTGTAGTCCAAGGCTGAGGCAGCAGAGTGGTCTAACCTCCCATATTGCAGCTCATCTGTTCCCATCGGCCACTGCTTTGGTTCCCATTCTCTGGCTGTCCTGAGTAGAGGGCCAGAAGCGGTCTATATTGTCACCTGGGCGTCTGGTAGCCACCACCCACAAGCCCTGTCTGTGGCACACTGCTCTGGATACTCTGCTTTTGAGATAAAAAGTAATAAGTGATGTTTTAAAATTTCAAGAAGAAGGTTTAGCCAGCTCCAAAGGGTGAAGGCATGCAGCAGAGCCCCCCAGAATCAGCCTGAATTTGCAATCTTGTTTTGCCAGTATAGATAGCTGGGTGATAAAACAGACATGTTTTTCACATTCAGAAACTGCATCCCTCTGCTTCAAAATAATAGAAGTATCAGATCAGGTCTCGTAACTAGCACATGCAGAAATTCTCTTGAGAGCTTAGTAGTCTGACATTGGTTTGCAAGCAGCTACATTCAGGCATGTTTGAGAGAATGTGTATTGCAGCTGTTTTTTTTCCTCCCAGCCAATAAAGATACCAGAAGTGAGAGGAAACGCCTGACAGATGTTTTCTCCGTCCACTTTCAGTTGGTGGTCAGACCATCCATCTATTGCTGTCATCAATCCCATATAGAAATCATTTTGTTTCAGTCGTTAAATGTTGCTTTTGCAAATGTAAGGTAAAGTTTTTAAAAACTGTTTGTGACATTCATATCTTCATTAATATGGCAAACTGATTATCTGTTTTTAATTTTTTCTGCTGAATTGCACTTTTCATTTTTGGCTTAAACTTTCCAACAACAGCTGGGTCACCAAAACATAGAAACAAAAAGACAGCAACACAGAGAAATAATGATAATGTCAAATGCAAAGCATCCGAAAGTAGTCAAATACTATTGTTCTAAAAGAAATGTATTTTTGTAAGTATACAATACTTGATGGCATCTTTATTATTATTATTATTATTGTTGTTGTTGTTGTTGTTAATAGAGCACATGTAATTCACTTTGAATAAGTACTGTGGTATACCAACTCAACTCTCGGCATTGTTTCGTAGTACGTGATTTTTCTGAAACACTGTTTTCTTCAGGTGTAGTGAGCTTTCAGGTTTACCTGTGTGACTTCCAGAATGAATTTGGACAATACCCTCCTGTTTAGTTTGCTTTGACGCCAAATCTGATGGTGCTAGGGTGGCACGAGAATATTGGACAGAGAGAGGGAGGGAATGGGATGCCCTCCTCCCCCAGCAGCTGTTGTTATTGGATGCATTTTTGCACCAGTCTGAACACATGCGCATAGGGGGGTGGTGCTGGGCAGCATGTTACCCTCAGACTGTCCAGTCTCTGTGAGAGGACAGAGGGGAAGGTGGGGGAATAGCCAGACTGATCCATAGATTAGGGCTGCTGTCTGTTGCCTACATGGACCAAAGGCTCCCACTAACCTTCACCAGCTTTTGTACACCTTGGGAAACTACCTTACCCACAGGGGTGATGCCTCCACTTCTAGCAGATTGAGGTAATGAGATATTTACAAGGTTCAATTTTAAACTACAGACACAGCCTGTGAATATTACGTGTGTATGCCTTTTAATGACTTGACTGAGCAGTTAAGAGAAAATCAGGAAAACAAAAAAACACATTACAGATTTAGCACATGATGAATGCACACTCTTACAATTGATCGTGGTAAATGAATACTGGTGGATTTACTTTGTCTTAGTAAGGGGAATGCTGAGGGCCTCAATTTTGCTATAAAATGTGAACACATCATTGGTGAGGAAAAGACTGTTCACACCTGGTCGTCCATCAACGTTCAGACATTTCCATTTCATGGTAAATGGGCCCAGCTGCTACCTGGATTAGGGACGACAGTATATTTAAAACACCTGTATCTAGGTGATGAAACAATCCTGTAAAATGACTATACTGGAAAGAAAGATGGAAAAGAGCTCAGTAGAGTCACACAAAGAATTTCTGCTTAAAGAGGCCGACATGCTGGTATTAAAGTAAGAAATACTGGCTTCAGAAGGTTCTCAAGCCTCTTTCATTGTTTGTATTGTGTGTCATTGTGTGGAGTAAAAGGCTGACAAAGTGACATTTGATGAACTTCAACATGCTGATTGTGCAAGACTGCAGCTGCCCATATATGTAGTCTATGAAACAGGTAGAATTTAACTAATCAAAATGATTTCCCTTTCTTAATAAAACATGATTTTTTACTTAACAAATGACTGGAATAGCATTTTCCGGTGCATTTGCGGTTCCCTTAAGCAGTAGATTTGCCAAGAAATGAAGCTCAGCGCTCTCCTTGTCACATTTGAGCCCAATTTTTCTGCTTAAATAATTTTTTAAAGCAGGCAAACAGATGAATTGACTGATTTTTAATGTGGTGTTTTCAGGTGTCTCAAGCAACCTGAAAGCAATAAAATAACTTGAACAGCTTAACGATTAAAGTAGTTTTTTTCCTTCACATCCACAATTCCAAACTGGAAATTAGACATTTTTGGCTCCATCTCCTCATCTCTTGTACATGGTTGCTATGGTTGTTGCTAGGCGCGCAACAAAAGGACTCAACAAGTACCAGCAGCCCATAGGTGGCCTTCCGTAATCATACGTTCAAAATTTTATGCTTAGAAAGACACACTCAGCCTTCGTGACAGAATCAGCTGCCTGCCAGGCCTCTTGGGTCACCTGTAATGTAGGGAGCATTCCTTTTCCCTTTTTTGCATAATAATTTCTTACTTTGTTTGACAGGGTGGCGTAAAGTAGACTGTTTGGGTGTCGGTTTGATTCCAGCTTAATCTGTGTCCCGCTTGTATGTTCTTCCAATATCTGTGTGGGTTTCATCCCAAACACTATGTGGGTTTCATAGTCCGAACACAAGTGTTCCAGTTTAATTGGTTATTTTTATAAAGCCAACAGTGTGTGCCTTTGTGTGGTCACTCTGGTGCATGAGGCCTGTATGAGGCTCCAGTCCATTACAATTATTGATGGATTAAAGGGTGGATACGGACCACTGTAATGAATTAGTGGATTCATTTTGATGATTGGACTGTAAAGGGATCTCTGGACTGCCATTCTTCACTTGAACATCAGGAGATTGCGAAAAGCCTACTTCATGGTGAACAAGAAGTCTCTGTGAGCTACTTATCTGGCTTCTGCATAATGAAAGCTGCTGTTTGCTAACTCATTGAGCAAAGCAGTGGCCCAGAGCTGTTACATTGTCACTGTGAACGGCAGGGGAGAGCCTGCAGGAGTGGAACTTTTGTTGTGCCAAAATAGGAGGACATGCGAAGTACCAGGCGACTGAATGTGTCAGGAATCAAGTGATGCAGATGCAATTAACCAAGCAGCACTCGACTCTTTTATTCTTTTGCATTTCCTTGCTATTCTTCAATTGACTCTGAAAGCAACCTGTTTATAATTGTTCCTTTCGTGTGCTTGGTGCATTTGTAGTGCAGATTAATCTAAATAGTTTGAATGCATATGTGACTCTGCCTGATGGACTCCATTATAATTTGCCTTTCATACATCACCATTCTAACCATGTGTGTAATTCATTAGTTCTGAGCATATTTAGTCATTTACCTGCATTAGTCATGGTTGTAAACTGGAAGGTGCATTAGTCAGTTAATATTGTGAGATGTGTATTTTCTTGAATATGAGAACATAATGCAGATCACAATTTCTAATTAAAAATCTACTCGCTCTGAATTTTCTGGTATGCGTCTTTAAGGTTCCGTCACTTTCAGTAGATGACTGAAAAATAAAAAGTTCATAAAAGCAACAAGTATGTGACACAGATTTTCCTACTTTGACTGAAACAGTTTGTTTTAACCATGTTAACATTAAACCCTCAGCAACCTTGTTTGAAAGATCCATTAAATGTTCAATAAGCATATATGGTTGTGGTGTTTGTGTGTCCGCATACTTTTGGCCATGTTGATGACAGGCTGCTAAAATATGCTTATGCTACAGTTTCCACCTAAAAGTATGTGGAAAGAGAGCGAATCTTTAGAAATATTTGTTGCCAGTCTAAAGAATATAAGAGAGTTGTCCTTCTGCAAAGCAGAACATATTTGTCCTTTTACAATGACTGTGTTGAACAAATAAACTGCTAGTTGCGTTGGAGAGAAGCATTTGCCAAATGCTTAAATGTAAACGTTGTGTTTGTTGAGTTTCCTGAAAGATCTGCTGTTATAGGTCATTTTCACTATTTGTGTTTTTGTGGCCTTAAAGACCAAAGTGCAGCATGTCAGATGGTTCCTGTCAAACAAGAGTGTGTGTTGGCTGATTGAATTAAACAGTCCCGACCCTTCTGCTTTGTACATTTTCTGAACAGAGACACAATGTAGGGCTGTCAGGACAATCTTCCATGGTGAGCAGATGACCCTTTTCAGATGGCTTCAGTAGGTTAATTTAGGAGAAATAGATTAAGTAGTTACATAATAATCTTGCTTTAGGGCTCAGGGATAAAAGGCATGATTAATTAAGAGAGGAAAATATCCCTCTGTAGCAATATCTTGTCAACAAATGGGAGCAATGGATACAGTAGATGGAGCTGCAACCTTTGGACTCAAAGGACTGGATTCTAATCCCACCTCTTGGTGTAGTACCCTTGAACCAGGTACTTACCCTGAATTACTTCAATAAAAACAACTCAGATGTGTCAATAGGTAAATTATTCCAAATTGCTTTGGAAAAAAGTGTCAATTTGATGGATTAATGTAAATGCACAATGAAAGAAAAGATTTAAAGTAGCACATGCAACAGCCTCTTCTTTTTTAATTGCTAAAACAAAAGTTTGTTGGTTGCTTGACGTGAGCCTGTGTCACATCCAATTGTTAATGCATCATTAGTAAGGTTGCCATCTGCCTCAGAGCCATGTCATGGCCATTAATGCGCGGCAGTAATGCAGATCTGCGCCTTTAGTGAGCCGGTTCTCACTTATTGATTCCAGTGATGTAAAACCTTCCAATGATTTGCAGAGCTGCTGCTAACAGATTACCCACCTTTTAAATGGGTTGTACTTGACTTCAAGTGTCCCCTGGCACTACAACAAACCAGACCATTCGGCAATGTGTGTCCTCAAGGATTGCAGTTGTTGTGCCAGCTGCAATCTGAACAGTCACAATAATTGCTCCTCAGCTGCCTATTACCTTGCACTCGTATTAGCTGCACACCATGGATTAGAGGCATGTTTAAGGGTCATTGTCATGGGGTTCTTGCACTGAGTTCCATGTGACCCTTGGGCAGTTGCTGTTGTAGTTGTAAGCAAAATGTCAGTGTTCAAGAGAACACTATTATATAATAATATTATAACAATATTGAGTAGGAAATTGACATTTTGGTCTATATTTATTATATAATAATATTATATACTGGACTTTCTGTGGAGGGGTATGGGGAGAATTCTGAAGCCTCAGTCACACAATCTGATATACAGCCCTTCAAATGCAAGATTATTCAACGAATTACTACTGAATATGAGGCTGCTTTTTCGTGTTTATGACAGCTGAGCGTGTGGGAACTTGTCCTGTTTATTAACAGACTCAAAATGAGCGACAGCCGCACCTCTGGAATTGCACTCACCTTCTATAATGCCCCATTTTATTGACGCAATACTTTCAAAAAATATCTCTGACTTAAAAGATTATACTTTAATAGCCAATTTCCAGAAAGCTTAACCCTCATAAGGAGGGGATACCTGTAGTTCAACATTATACAGATATACTTGCATCACGGAGCTTATTGTGTGCACAACTGTCACAGATTCCCACAGCACACAAGCTCCTACTGTCCTGTCACCTCTTACAGAGTGATGTGTAGAGACCTGTGGTGTCCTGGTGTGGGCTGATCAGTGCCCTGGGGTATTTTAAGATGCCCTCAGCTCTGATATTATCTTCCGGGGGGGCTACACTGATCAGCAGCTCAAAGCAAACTGTCATTATTTTATTGTTTCTTTTTTTTAAGCGGCCCGTGTGCTACAGCCAATTCTGCACACACATTTCAATGAACGTTGGATGTTTATTTCCCATATTTATATGTATAGAGAAATTGTCAGGCTGTTTATTCCTTTCTGCATATTGATGTACAGTGAGGTTTTTTAAAGCAGCTCTCATTGTAATTCCTGACGGAATCAGTGAAATGGGACATTCAAAGGATAAGGAGTGAAACTTAAATTTGACATGACAGAAGTGGAGCGCTCCACAGTGCAGACTCCAGAATGGTGCTTTTTAAGAGGACGATTGACAGAAGGGGCTGTAATCTGTTTGGTTCCTTAATGCAGACAAGGCTGTGGTGGTCTCAATTAGCATGTGGTGGGCGTATTAAACATGTCATGCCACTGTTTCCTACTGCGTCTGGCCCCAGGGTGGGGGGACGAGAGTTCAGTTCTTGTGAAGAGGTGTTTCTACTTCTATAGTTTACTATATACCTGTTATCTGTTCTTTTGTCTTAATGTGCTGTTCAGCACTCTGAATCACTGTGTGATAAGAAGCACTCTATAAAAATAAAATGAATTGAATTGAAAATTGCTGTGTAACAGCTACAGCTTTATGGTCCATATGTAGAGCCCACAGTCTCTCAGATCTCCCAATAAACCAGTTGTCCCAATGATTTTCATAAGTGTTCATTGTGCTTAAGAATGGCTGCGCTCATAAGTGACATTCTTTAGTGCAAATGTTATTCCAAGTGCCATCTTTTCTTTCTACAACATGCCTCTGGCTTGGCATCCTCCCCTTGCTGGTATCTTTCCAAAGTCATGTTTTTGAGGATTCTCCCTGGACTTTGATGTGGCCCACAGAGGTGCCTATGTGGGAAGTGTTATTTAGTCCCCACCCTGATACATACCTGGTGCTCAGTATGGCTGCTATGGAAGCTATGCTCACCCACTACTGTGAAGGATAGTGTAAGGTAGTGACTTGTGACCAGTGGCTGCCGTATGCACTGTACCCAGTCATTAAACCAAGGTTTGTCACACCATGAGAGTTTACCTTGCTCCATGATGTCACTTCTACAACGTTTCTGGGTGCAGACAAAGAGAAACTTCACTCTGAAAACAGATGCTAATAGAAACTAACTGTGAAGCAAGTTCTTCTACCCAACTTTCTTCTCCTTCTTCCATCAGTTCCTCTAGAAATGATCCAATCACATCACATTTTTTGTGTGTATTCCTTTTCATGTTTCATAGTGTGTGTTCTGGAGGTGGAAAGCCCTTTGAGCACCAAATTCTCAAATTCAGTATGCAGTTACTTTTTACAGTGGTACAGATCTATAGAAGGACTGTAGACATTGTCATTGTGAAATGAGCTGCAGTGGATTGCTGATGGACTGTGCGCTGCCTCGCCACGTGTTCAATCACGCCTGGCACCTGCCTGAGATGTGAACAATGGATGCAAAAGTGCCATGATTTATTTTGCTGCTCCTGAGTGAAGTGTGGTGCTGCATGTTTGGTCCAATAAACCAGTTGTTCATCACGTTGGTGGCAAGTGGCTCACTGGCATGTTTGCAGTATCACAGCAGCTAAATCATGGTGCAGACTCATGTGATGCATCATGCAGCATCAGACTCTGCTTGTGGTGTACTGAGTCTTATGGGTCGTAATTTGCACTCCATCTACGGTGGAAACAATAACAAGCACAGAGCACGTGCCATATGCAGAACAAGTTGAGTTTGCAATTCATGAAAAAGGAATTAGCACTTACAAGTACAATGTGATTGATGCCTGAGGAAATGCACTAATCATGATAGTAATAGTAAGTCATTTATGATTTTATGGACTTTGCATATAGGGTTGAACTGGCTATAATGTTGTCTGGAGAACGGGGGGCGTTGTGATTACAATTGTTGCTTTGCATTAGAAAAATCTGGGTTTAAATCCCACCTCTTGCTATAGAACACATGTATCCTGAATTGAGTATGAGTAAAAACTGCATAAATGGGTAAATGACTGTAAGAACCTTACACTGTAAGTGGTTTTGGAGAAATACACTCAATAGTAAGGACAGTAAGGTGACAGTATGGCCACTTTTGTGCTTCAACTCCAACTTTTACTGAATGCAGATTTTCTTCCAGCATTTGAAAAGCTGCACACTATACATTATTTAGTTTAGGTGAATGTTTTACTTACATGGTTTAACAGTAGACCTCAGTCCCTCTCAGGCCTTATTTCCTGGTTAATGTCCACATTGAGACCGAGTTGTCCCTCTGCTTTTTTTGCTCCAGCTGGGATGAGAGCAGTTCCATCAGCAGTGGTCTCAGTGACGCCTCGGACAACCTCAGCTCCGAGGAGTTCAACGCCAGCTCCTCCCTTACCTCTCTGCCCACCACCCCTGTCGGGTCCCGCCGCAATTCTGCTGTCGTGGTAAGTGACAGGGATGAGGGGTTTGTCTCTCTTGGACTCCTGGTTCCTTTTCTTGTACATGCTGAAATGTGTAATATCACCTGACCTTCAGTCTCCTGATGGATAAATTAAAAAAAGTACATCCTTGCAAATTATGATGTAAATTTCATCATAGATGTCTTATTCACCAAAGATCAATTTTTAATTTTGATTTAAGTCACATACTTTGGAGCAGCACAGTGTCTGCATTTCAAAAAAATAATTGAAATGCACTGATAAGCAAAAGTGTGTTTCCTGTTCTGATGCATTCATTTAAAGTAGAATCAGTTTTTGTATAAAACTGACAAGTTCAGCAGAAAAGCATATGGACTCAGGAAAGGAGATTGTTGATTGAAGTTTAGGTATCTGACACCCAATATGGAGACCAATAAACCGGTTTCATTTACATCTTTCCTCTTCCTCACAGCAGAACATGGATCGTAAGTGCTAGAATGGAGCCAGTTTTTTTAAAAACAATTTTAAGAGTGTGATCTCTTTATGAGAGTATGAGTATGATCTTTGTGAGAATCTTGCCTTAGATCTTTAGATGTGGGTGATTCCTACAGTACGTTCATGGAAGTGTATCTGCTTTCCACTGACTCGGGGACCTCCTGCTGTTCACCTGCCTTGCCTGTCTGTTTTGCTGTTCTTAATGAATTGGCAATAAAACAATGAAATCTGCAGGTACAGCCAAGTCTTGAGCTACAAGCACATGATTCATTACTCCTCTGCTCATCTCCGAGCATGTTGCACATGTTCAAAGCATTCAGGGTTTCCTTAGATGCAACTCAGGAGAGTTTGTTACTCTGAGGGTGGGCACACCAGTTCAGTGTCATGGGGCTGGCAGGAATCAACCATGTCCAATAATGCAAGCGCCAAGACAGGCTCCAACTGTGAATTCTCTGACAAAGGCCTCAGTAACAGACATTTAGGACCAACTCTGTTCGCAAATAATTGTCAGGGGAACTGCAGGCCTGTTATCTTCCATCAGTTCCTCTGTTTATGATCCAGTCACATCAGGTTTTTGTATGTATTTCTTTTCAAGTTTCATAGTGTGTGTGCTGGAGCTGGATAGTCCTTTAAGCACCAAATTCTCAAATTCACTGTATGGATACTTTTTTGAAACCAAGTTAAGGTCATACAATACAGTGTTCCCACCTTGAGCTAAAATATTTTGAAGATACATTTTACTGTATGTTTATTTATTAAGTTCATTTTTTTTTCACTTGCCTGAAATTTAACAGTTGCAGATGGCACGTCCCTATGTGATTTCTTGTCCCAATATTAGCTGTTAGTTGGCAGTAAAGAGCACCCAAACAAAGTAGGAGTATAGGGCAGCCTTCATTCAACTCAATACTATGGTTTACAGCTCAAGTGTGATGTTTCACAGTTCAGCTGATCATGAACAAGATCACAAATCCTGGAATGTGTTTATGGGAACATGTAAAGGGAATAAATCAGTAATCAGCACTGAAATTGTGGAGACAGTGTATTTATATTTTGAATCAGTTTAGTATTTAAATGTACTGTTTCACAAAGTTAAAAAAATGCATTTTTGCGTATACTGTAAAGCTAGCAAATGAATTGAGGTGCAGCTCTTACTCCATTTGAACTAATTGTGTAGGTAATAAAGCATGCTGCAAGTGCCCTGATGCTGACAAAATTTGTTTTAAATTCATAAAAGATAATGTCCTGTTATGGACTGGGGTCCTGCCCATTGGGGATCCCTGCGTTATGTTTTGTTTCTAGGATAGGCACTAGAACAATTCTCTGTATGTCCATTTTGGATGAAAAAGGGATAAATAATTATCACTGAATTTTTAATTCACTATCAGTTTTTGTTTTAGTTTTACAGAACCCACGCTGTGAATAAATTAAGGAATAGAGAAGTTATCAAACCTTTAGCTATTGTGACTTAGTGGTTTGGTTACAGACTGACTTCCAGTCCCAGTGTGATCCCGTCCATGGCAGTTTCCATTATCCGGGAGACTTTCTGGAGCAGAACTTCTCTCTCTGTGCGGTGGAAGTAGGTTGTTGCATCCTTTGCTGCCAACAGAGGCACAGTAGTGTCTTCCTTGTCATTACGTTTAGCTGCAGGGATGCTGTCTCGGGGTAGCGGTTGCCGCAGTGCTGCCATGGCAACCTCTCATTCTTGGGATGCAGCACAGTGACGCACAAAGCCATACGGGCCTAGCAAGCCAAATTAATTCTGGCGACAGTGTCAGTTCCTGATCTGACTCTGTGCCCCACGTAAACCCCACCCACATCTCCCTGTAAACACACTCACAGGCTCCGCTGTGTTACCAGTTCATTAGTCTGGGACTCGGGAGGCCCATCTTGTATGCTGATCACTGTGTTAATTATCATTTGTTAGAGATTGCCCTTCGTCCCTGCGCATCATTCCCCTCATCTAGGAAGCAGGTGCCTGGTGCAATTGTGACCGTCAGGCCCCCTAAACCATCACTGCACTAGCAGTGGGGATGGGCCTTCAGCTGCAAGGGGGCTATGTTAGACCTATCATCCCCACAAGCAAGAACCACGGTTATTTTCAGAAATGGCTGCAGGTTGAGGAGATTGTGGATCCATCCCCTCGACCCCACCGTCGCAACATATCCCTTCTTTGTTGATTTTAATAAACCGAGTATTTGCCACTAAGCCCTTTTCAGAACCAGTGGATCTGCAAACTTGAGCAGTGTACGCCAAAATGATTGCCGATGGGCAGGGAGCTCTGATCTTGTGACGATGAACACCAATCCAGTCCAAAAACTGAAACATCCACCCCCTCCCAAATTTCCTTCCTTGTTATTGTTGAATGTTCTTATTGCTTTGATTTACCATTTACTCTACAATCCCTCTGTCGGTTCATTGGTCTTCCTTAACTTCTAATCCTTTTCCTTTAACTTCCTGAGATATTGGCAGACATAGGATCTGTGTATGTTCCTAGGGGCTCAGGCCCTGAAATGGTTACAAAATTACACAGGAAAGACGCCAACTTCATGGTGTCTGGACTAATTTTTTTTTTTTTAATAGGAGAGTTGAAGTTTTACATAATTTGTTTCTTTTTTGTTTATTGGCTTTAGTTTCTTCCTTTTGGGGCAAAGCAGATGTTACTAATGAGAGTTTTTAATGTGCTTTTTGTTGATGTTGGTGCATTATTTAAAAGCAATTAGAAGTGATTTATGTTGGGAAACCCACTTTATGGAAGACAGAAGTTGTCTACACCAGTTAAATGAGGTATTCATTTTGGTACGTAATCTCTCATTTTGTCTCTGATCTCATTTTTGTTTGTTTTCTTTCCTTTTAGCCTGAGCTTGCAGACACCATATGGCTGTAAATTAACAATATTTTGCACAACTTCTATATTACAGTTTGTATGTGTCCAAGCAGGCCTTTAGGAAAGTGTTACTGCTTGTTCGAGATGCTGCTTTCAGCTGTTCTTTTTATATATTGACAAACGTTATCCAGAACAGGATTGTGCTGCTCAGTCACACATACACACTTAAGGCAATTCAGAGACACCTATTCAACATATCAGTCTTTGAACCTGTGTGAGAAACCAGCGTGAACATGGGCAGAAAATCCCATCTTTCCACACAGAGTGGAACCCACTGTACCATGGACCTGCGCAGTGACAGCAGGACCTTCCGTGACTTTGAGTCGCTACTTAAAGATACTTAGAGTGTAACTTATGTCTCCCAAGCTGCTCTCTAACAGGAAATGGCTTATTCAGTACTTTGGGGTGATAAAAATTAATACCTACTAAAAACTGATGTTCTGCTTGTACAGAAGTAGCGGGTGTATAGATTGTTTTTTGTGCTATTTATGTCAAAGCGGTAGCAGGCAGTATAGTGGTAAGAGCTGCGACTTAAAATCCTGCCTCCTGCTGTAGGTTCCAAGCAGAGGTTGAGTGAAACAAGTCCAATTTACTTTGTAACTTATACTTCAGTAATTTTTTTTTTTTAGTTTTAGTACAGTATATTTTTAAAGGAAAAATGTATTTTTACTTTCTCTCCTTAAAACAAATCAAGTCAGTATTACCATGATGTCTTCTATGGATTTCAGTAGCTATTGCTGGCTGCCAATTAGAGTAACTTTTATGGCAAGTTATGAAAAAAAGTTTTTCTTTTTTTTGTATTATGAGATTTGAATTTTATGAGAATTAAACAGGTCTTTATTTATGAAACAAGTTATTCAGTGTGTTGTTCCTGTTTTATTATTGACTAATATTATTTTATTGACTAACAGTGTTTTGCATTAATACAGGTAAATATTAACCATAACTTAAATTTTTTAAAGAACTGTGAAATTATAAAGGTTAAAAATAAGCCACTTAATTTCCAAAAACCAGTGGTAATAAATAAATTCATATTATTGTATTAATGGTGTGACATATCTTATTTTTATTATAAGGAGTGAACTTAATTATGTGAGTGAGTTTTTGAGAGTACAGAAAAATTTGTTAATTAACATTAATTGTTATGTTCAGTAATGTGCTAATTGCATATGAGAGTGTGAAGGTCAGCAGAGGTTGTACCCAAATGTGATTTTGGAGCTTATCTGTTCCATTTTGGTGAAGTACCTCTTTGTCTTTGCTCAAACAGCTGTTTCCAGGATATTTATCTATGATAATGTTAAAGCTAATGTTTTAATACTAATTACTTTCTTCTGATTTAATGCTGAATATAATGTTTTAATAGCATAAACAAAATCACGTTATTTTACACTAAAGCTGGATAGCATATAACTTTAAAAGATGGACTACACATTCACGTATACTGCACGTGTGTGTTGCCATTATTGTGTAACCTCAGGAGTGTCAGTGCTACTGTACTTCAAGGCCACATCCACTCTAAAGAAGAAGTAGATTGTTGCTCCTCTCCAGTTGCCTACCTAACGTGGTTATTATTCACTGACTAGCTAAGAAGCCCCATGTGCTTTTTAACTAATGTCAATGCTGACATTAGCACTGCAGTATCACTTAACTACATTAGACACATTTTATGCTAACAGCATTAGGATAGCTACTAACTTTGTATTCCTGCTGGTGTTTCATTTTGAAGTCTTTAAATGAACCATTGCCAAGCTAGATAAGTAACTGTCAAACAAGCTGGGCCAAGTAAAGCAAGGTCAGATACTATAATCTGACTGGGTCATCTGAAGTTACTCATCTTTTCCTTAGTTAGTTGTTAGTGGATAGTGTTACTTTTTTATGTGTTTTAGACCACAGTAGTGCAGCATTTTGGGAAAATCACATAGCCTAAAGGTTGTCTGTTCAAATCCTAATCCTCACACTGCCGTATTGCTTTGGGGAGGGGGATTCAACAAGAACAATGCTATTTGACTCAGCAAAAAGTTGTAAATCATTTTAAATAATGCATGAACTAGAAAATGTGTGATGTAATTTCATCCACGGCAGCACGTGGCTTAGTGATTAAAGCTGCTGCATTGCAGTTAAAAGGTACAAGTTTGATTCCCTGCTGTTGACTGTAGTGCCCCTTAAAGCTATACTAATATAGTAAAAATTGCCTTGCTCTATAACTGAGTCAATGTATGTGGCTTAGTGTACAAACCTGATGGAAGTAAAACTGACCTCAGTTGAATCAAAGTAACTTCAGTACTTGAGAAGTGTTTTGCCTCAATTCTTTGGCCAGTTACTTGAATGATTATTTTTTGAAAGTAGTAGTGTTTGTTTACTTGTTATTATTACATACTGTAAACCAAACCACTGATTACAGCCTGTATTAGGCACAGAGCACCAAGTTTTACTGTATGGTTAGGATACTTTGCCCTAGTTTGTTAGGGGCAGTTGAATGTATCCAAAGAAAAATGGGATCCGAAAAAAAGAAGTGTTTGGATTGGTGCTTGTCTTTGTTGATGTAGTGGGTTGAGCCCCCCCCCCCCCCATTTGATCTACTGTATGTGTGAGCTAGAGGTGGATTTAATCCTCTGAAATGCCTTCTGAGCCTCTGTGCCACACCAGTATCACAGCCATCTCTAGTTGGTCTAGTTGCTGTGAAATATCAAAACAGATATGAAGCAAGTAGTTCACATTATTGTCCTGCAGACAAGATTTTCAGATACCGGGCATGGGTGAGTGGGTGGGTGGGTGAGTTTCCAGAAAGTTTCACACTTTAATTAATCTGGAACTCTCAAACGAGCAGTTCAAGGTGGTTATGAAAAGGGTGTACAGAATAAAATGCACGTCATTACATTAAAGTGCAGTAATTTTACCCATGCTGTTGTCTAAATTGAAGGGCAGCTTGAGACCAGTATCTAAACCAAAGGGAAAGCTGGAGAAGAAAAAGGGAAGACTAAATGTCCTACTGATGGATAATAACAGCCTCTTTTTGCCCCTATCCGCCCCATTATGCCCCCAGCTGCGCACGGATGCAGAGAAGCGCTCCCTGGTGGAGAGCGGCCTGTCGTGGTACAGTGAGGACAGCAAGGCACACCGCAAGACTGAGGGTGGCAGCTACGACACGGGCAGCCTCAAGACGGAGTCCTCTGGCAAGTGGAGGAAGTCCCGCCCCCTGGAAAGTGGCGGTGGTGGCGAGGACGCTGAGGGCAAGGGGGAGCTGAAGAAGCCGCAGAGCCTGGGTCACTCAAGTGCTCTCAAGAAGGGTCGCAATCCCCCTGTGGGGATCACTTCTCCCATCACGCACACTTCCCAGAGCCTGCTCAAAGTGGCAGGTAAGGACCGGTGTTGGCCACTAGCAAAACACTCATTCTCTTTTTATTGTTGGCCTCTTTTTTCCAAAGCAACTTTTAAACTACTTATAATGATTTGGCCATTTATATAGAAAGGTCATTTTTACCAGATGGATTTGGAATAAGTGCCTTGATCAAGGGAACTACAACAGGAGGCGAGGTTTGAGTTTGTTCTTACAGCACGGGGTAGCAGCTGTCTCTACCGCACCATCAGCTTCCCCTCACTTACTCACTCACACACCCTGACTAAAAGGGCTTTGAGTCATTATGAAAGTCATGCCCACACACCTCTCGACATGCACAGAATGTCAGTCTAAAGTCCATGGTGTACTGAGTCGACATACTGCAACAAGACTTACTATCTTTAAGTTTTTACCTATATAAATAAAATGACCAAGTATGTCTGTGCGTGTGGTTTTTCAACTGTATTTTGTATTTTTGTGTGTTTCACATGAAATGGTGATGTTTAAAACAAATTACAGAATTGGTGTCTGTCTGACTGTTTGTTTGTTCCAGCTCAGCCCTGGTTAGGCAGTATGCTGTTCAGATATTCTGCTTTAGCAGGAGTGGTTAAGGCTAACTATTTTTTTTGCTTATTTCTTGATAACTGTTATTTTTACAAGGAAAATACATGAGATGTTTGATTTTGTAATATGCTTTATGTTTTCGATTCTTTACACTTGGCAGAATAAATAATAGCAGACATAGCACTGAAAATGGCTTCTGGTAGATGAGGAGGGTTCTGAGAGAAGGCTGAGTGTGGCGGTGGGGTCCAGACCTGTCTCCTGGATCGAGTCATTTTTGTCTATGAGTTTAATTTTTGGAAATAATGAATTTGATTTTTGAAAATGCATGGTAAAAATAATAAAATAGTATAGCTAATAACCTCATGGTAAAGAAAACCAAGGTAAAGTTGGGTTATAAAGCTAATTTTTAACTATTTATGAGCCAAGGAACATGCAAATGTCTGTTCCCACTGGCCCGAATGCCTTCTATTCATCATCAGCAAATGTGTTCAATGAATAGGCTTGTGGTATTTTTTTACACAGCTTTTTCTTTATCTGTTTTCCATGCAGATTATATAGGCATTGCTTGTGAGTTTTTCTTGTAGTTTGCACAGATGTCTCATTGTAATGAAACGCTCCAGTACTCTAACATAATGATGTAGGCTGCAAAATGAAAGCATTCCACAGTTCATCTAAAATTATTTGTTTATAAAACAAATTGAATTATCAGAGGATATTATGTTGTTGGGGAAATTCATATTTATGTTTTTTGATCAATTCAGACAAAAAGGTTTAAAAGATGATGGATGAAAAACATTTGTACGGTATAACCTCTCAATTTGTGTCATAGCCTTCTTCAAAGTGATAATATGCTGACATTTAAAAGTCATTTGTTCATTCAGGCTTAGAGGAAATGGAAGTTAATGGTGTGGACAATGGTGAGAACTCTGTCCATTTCGAAATACAGGGCAGCAGATGTTCTTCTTTCCAGCGTGTCGGTTCTCATCAGCTGGAAAACATGGTACCCGGAGGTGCACTGTGGTCACTGCCACACGCAAACATCCATTCCCACCCATTGCTCCTTCCTGCAAGTTGAACACAAAGCCCACATTACAGACCTCAGAGGACACCCTGCTGCTGGAACATGTCCTGTAGTTATGGCTACGCTGTATTTAAAGCTCTGCAGTGAAAGGTGTGGCTGTCTGTGGATGATTCAGAAGCTGAAAGGAGATGAAAATGCTCAGCTGGAAATTTTTAGCACAGATTAGGTGTGGAAATTATGTGTAACATCCCTAAGTAATAAATTAGAACATACAGTAGTAGTGAAGGTACGCTGGAGACCAGTTTTTTTGATTAAGAAATGAGCCAGCAGCTCTGCTGCAGTTTTCACATATCTAGGGCTCTTGTGTGTTGCTTTAATTTCACTTTTCTGTCTGGTTCACCCCATTCAGGAATTAACCAGGTCTTCTTAAACTTTTGACTGGTGAGCTTTAAAAAGGCCCCAAACCTCCATGATCCCGTGATGGCTGCATGTATCTTTCTTCTTACCACCCCCACTTTAGCTGTTTTGTGATGGTGGATTGGGTAGATCCATGTGTCTTGTTCACATGGACCGGTGTTATTCCCCCAAGTGAATCCAAAGCCAGAGGTTTTAAACAACAACATTGCTGAGCTCAGTCAGCCCAAAAATAGAATGTTTCCATCTTTTTAATGATCAGTTATCAGCACAAAAATTGTCAATGTTTATGTGTTTCAAATGCACAAAATCAGAGCTCTGTACTGCAGACAGAAGTAAATGCAATGGCCTCTTTGTTGAACTGGGTACCTTTCAGATAGCTCTGTTATTTTAAAAAGTTATGTCAGTGAAGACCACAGTGTCTACGCGGATGCCTCACTTTGAAGTTACCTTCAATGGTGAACGTTCAATGTCTGTCGTTGCTGTGTAATCCAAGACCACCAGCTGAAGAATGTTCCATTAAATTTTCAAGATGTCTGATTTCCTTCGGTGAATGCCACGTTGGTTTGCTGAAGCGGCATGAAAATGTTTCCTAAATGTCACTGTGAAATCGGGTTTTTAGTCTGCTTTTTTCTACAATTCTGGGAGAAGTTGGTTTGAGTCATTTACCATGAGCCATGGTAACGAGATCAGCAGGATTTAGTAAATTAAGTGTTGTCTTTAAATTGTCCATTTTTATAATGTCTATTATAGAAAATATATGTATAGCATATGTATGAGGAAAAACTTTTGACAATCCAAATAGGAACCTGTTAAATTCCTCAATTTGATCATTAAATGATGACTGATCAGATTTGAGAAATTGTAATATGCTCTTTTAAAAAAATAAATCCACTAAAGTGTTAGAATTGTACAAATCTGAGAAAGATTTAAGAGTGAATGAACTCAAAAATTGGAGATATAAACACAAGGGACAGCTGATACGTTAAAAGTCTATTGTACACAGTCTGTGCATTTATATACCACAGCCTTGTTTACAGTTGCAGCTGTGTTGACTTTAATGCTGATCACTGGTTCAAGTGGTTGGAAAAAAAGGAAGTGAGCTGATGCAGGCTAGACCCTGTTTGAACAGCAGTAGAATGATATCAAAATGTTGGTTTGGCCTTTAGTGTCAGTTTTGTTTACTGAACACATGTAAAATGGGAAGTAAAACTATTACAAACTTTTTTAAAAAATTACATTAAAAAATAATCAGAAATTATTGCATTATTGTTAATTCTGCTCTTGAGAAATCTTCCAGAGAAGTAAAATCTTATTATGAAATATTAAGGTTTTCTTCTGGTTCCTGGGGTTTGACGGCTGTTTCTACTCTAAGTCATTTTGGGATTGGGTGACCCTGTAATCCTGGGATTGGATGCTGGATTAACCAGTTCTTTCCTGTCTAGCTGCTAAAAACCAGCTTCACCAAGTACCAGTGCTGTGTAGAATTTTTTTCATTTTAATGACTAATTTTAATATGTAAAATAGAATGGAAAATTATTTGCACAGAAACCATAATAGCCTTTTAATGCTATTAACGCTATACCCAAGGATCTGAACCGTAATGGCCACAGTGCATTCTGGGATATCCCACTGCTGGGTGTTAAGCTAGGATGGGTACCTGTGGAATTGTGCACCAGGTGGGGAGCAGATCAGTTTAGACCATGAGTCATCAATATCATAATTCGGCAAGAATGTCAGACGTGTTCAGTGGGCTTTTACTGAACCCACAAGCTTCAAATACTCCTAAGACCTCGGAAATCAGGGTGAGCTGAGCCATCTCAAGCACCCATGATGCTCTTGGGGAGAATGAGTCTAACAAGAACTTGAAGTTGACTGTCTATGAATGTAGATGATCATCATCTGCTTTAGCGCACACTGACCAGCCACCCTGCAACGGGATCAACAGCCATGACTTTCTTGCCCCTCTTCTGAAACCGTGTGATCTATGCCTGTAGGTTTTTATCCACACACAGGAGTTATGATGATGTTTGTGCGTGTTTGAGCAATAATTTCAGTGAAAGAAGCAGCACTGTTGACTCCAGGCGGTTCTGTTCATGTTGCAAATGCACCAGTTAGATGGAAACACTTCTTAGCATCTGCTAAGATTGTCTCTTATTTACTGCAGTTGCACAAAGTTCATGGACATCAATATGCCTTTACTGTGTAGTACAAGTTTTGTTAGTTTTCTAAGATTTCATGGACTTAATAAAAAAGTTATGTATAATGCAACTGTCCTTTTCCAAGCAGACCAGCGAGAGTTGGATCAACATGCAGAAGTCTGTACTGTATATTTTACTTAATCGAGTTATTATTTCCAAAATCGAAGTTCCAAGAGGGTTAAACAGATAAATGATTGTTACACTAATATAGAGTGTAGTCAGATGTTGGCTATTGTTTTGTGCTATTGTGTAAAAACCCTCCATTCCTGGTGCTCCCCATGGATACTCTCTACCCTCAGCTCTCAAGTCACTAACCTCAGCTGGAAATACAAGGGTTACTGTTGCCTTCTCAGGCAGGATTGTCCCCATTTACCTTCATGTTTGGCTGGTCATATGGTATTTACCATCACAAAAAAATGTACACCCCATGTTCTCTTTCACCCCCCCCCCCCTTTCTTGTGTTGTGAGTGCTCCCCAGCAGCTCCTTTTGTGGCTTGTAGCCTGCCATCTTGGCTGAGCCTCAGGTTTAGAGTGCAGTCTTGTGTTTTAATGACACACAGTGTGCACAAAATGGTAAATGGTGAATATGGTGGGAAAATCTTCATCCCAGTCAGATTTCATCGAACAATGCTTCACGTCACGGTCCGTTGTTTTGTTATGGTGGGTCACAGAAGGTGCAAGTCTTTCTGTCACAGGTCCCTGCAGACGTTAGACCCCCTATTTCTTGCTTTATGTGATTGGTACTTTGAGTGATTCATTTATCTATACAGCTGTGTAATTTTTATTGCCACAGTATACGGCAAGTAACCTGTATAGTACTACTACAGCAGCTTTCGGCAAAGCAGCTTTCTCATCATTGTAGTACCTGTGGAATTTGAGACATGAACCCTCTTGTGTATCAAGGTGTGAACTCAATCTTATCAATTTAATTATTTGTTTGCAAGTGGAACCATCTTGGAATTTCAAGTTATTTCAACATCCTTGTGAAACCAACACCTGAGACTTTTTTCCCAGTGGTCTGTTTGAGGGCCACAAGAGTCAGAGCTTCATACCTCCCTGATGCTGCAGATTTTGTGCTAAAATCCTGGCCAACCCTGATATCCGTGATGGCTGACCTGCAGTTGTCTTCAGCACTGTGTTTGGTCCGTGATGGTTTTTGCAGTGTAAATACCCTGTATAGCCACAGTGATGTCCAGGGCTTGTGCAGCAGGGCCACAGCCTTGAGAAGACCCATGTGCTGTTGCCAATGTATTTCACGTCTCTCTAGCTTAATTAGACTAGAGTGATGAAAGATGATTGTTTGACAGCATCACCACGGCACGTTAATGACATTTGAACCTGAGCTAGTTAATTTGATGACGGTCAGGAGGATAAACTCCTGCACTTGCAGCACATTCATTTTAGCTCGGTAATATGTTCCTTCTGTTACTCTCACCACCGCAGCCTTCACAGGAGCGGTCTGCCCTCAGACCTAATGGGAGAATTTCACTTTGAGCTATAGCCATGTTTCCAGGAGGGTGTGGTCACTTTTGTTCTTAATCTGTCTTTCCGTACTTCCTTGGCAAAAAACCTGAACCTGTTTTAGCTCGTGGTGATGGAGTAATAACTGTATAAATATGCCCAAATGTGGACCACTGCTAACAATAAAGTAGAAAAACTTATTTTTTTGATCTGAATGGCTCCGTTGTTGTTTTTTCTGTATTTCCAGCTCCAAAGAGTGACCAGAAGGCCTTGGACAAGGCTAAGTTGGCAGTGAAGGCCTCTGGGCTGCAGCGTTCCTGCTCTGATGCGGGGAAGGATCGGGGAGAACACCGGAAGCCGCCCTCTGGCATTGCTCGTCCTGTTGCTGGTGGCTCTTTTGGTTATAAGAAGCCACCTATGGCCACAGGCACAGCCACAGTGATGACTGCAGGGGGAGCCACCATTTCTAGTGGATCAGCCACAGTGGGAAAGACACCCCGGTCTTCTGGTATCCCTGTTAAGCCTGTGGGTGCAGGAGGAAGTGGCGGTGGAAGTGGGGGAGGGAGTCGCAAAACAAGTCTGGATGTATCCAACTGTGAACAGGGCTTCCTGTCACCCAGTGCTCGCACCAACATACAGTACCGCAGCCTGCCACGGCCAGCCAAGTCCAGTGCCATGAGCCTGATAGGCCGGCCCAGCCCCCGACCAGTGAGCAGCAACATCGATGCCAACCTGCTCAGCCTCAAACCTGTGCCCACCTCAGTCTCTGCTGGGGGCAGCTTAGGCGCCAGCTCACGGCTAAAGGAACCAAGCAGCAAGGTGGGCAGTCGCGCCAGCCCCAGTCCTGGACCTGTTAACCAGACAGACCGTGAGAAGGAGAAAGCCAAGGCCAAGGCAGTGGCATCAGACTCAGAATCCTGCCCAGTGAAGCTCTCGCAGATGCCTACTGAGTCCAGCACTCAGGTGTTGACTCCTCGGCAGTCCATGGGGGGAAAGCTCGCAGATCTGTCCTCTCCTACTGCACACAGGTACTGACTCCACTATATAGCACTGTTGACCGCCTACACCTGAAGGCTGGGAACATGGCATGGAAATGTTGTCTGTTCAGTTTCCAGGCAGAAGAGTACAATGGCAGGTGTCCTTTTGATGTTTAAATGTCTTGCCTGTTGAGTTGGTGTGGAGTTTGCCTGACCATTCTGTATTTATCTGGGTTTTCAACACATGCACCAGTTTCCTGCCATAGTCCAAAGACATGTTTCAGGTGGATTGGTCACTTTAAAATGCCTGTCGTTGGAGAGTGGCCACCCTGCAATGGACTGGTGTCTTATCCAGGGATTAGTACCTTAGCCTACTGACCAGCGACTTTAGGATTGTCTCCTGAAAGGGACTAGTGGTTAAGGATAATGGATGATGGATGATGGCTGGATGAATAAATAGATGGATGGAATGTTATGAAAGAGTGGAAGAGAGAGCATTTTGTTGTTACATTTCCTGTAGATGTAACTTGTTGCTGAGCTGTTGAAAGGTGAGCCTAGCTGCAATCCCACAGTTTTACATCATGTCCCATTTATAGAGCGCCCCTCAGCAAGTCTCTGGGGAAGCCGGCCAGCCTGGCCCATTTGGACAGCCTAAATTCCAACAGCCTCGACTCCGGGTTGGGTGTCCAGGAACAGCTCCCACCCATGGTGCCACCGTACACCAAGCTTCAGGACCTTGCAGCGTCAGGCGGGGGAGCCACCAGTTGTCTGACACCTAGTCCAGCGCCTGTGCTCAATGTCAACACCCCAGAGTGCTTCGGGGATTCCTCACCCCTGCTCTACCCTCGCCTGTCGGGCCTTCACCGCAGCATGGAGTCTCTGCCTCATCATATGAGTGTTCCGTCCCCTACAGGCTATACTGGAACACCACCCCGGGATGAAGAGAGGGGCCCAGACCGGTGGTCTGCCAGCAGCAGAGCATCGATCACACTTCCAGACAGGTGATCCCTCTATCACTTCAATTTAAGCTCCAAATAAACATTCACTCACTAAAAAGCTGCAAAATAACTAATATTGTATCCAACTGAGTGAAATAAATAACACTGGTATTCACTTTCCCAGATACTTGGTTAAGGGCTGCAAGTAGAGAACTGGTTAGGGGCATGAATTTTGATCTTTCAGAACTTAGGCTTGAACCCCAGCCTTCAAAAGAGCTACTGTATTGCCCTTGATGTGGGTGCGTGCCTTAAATTGCTATGTTAACACTCTGCTGCATAAAAGAGTAAATTACGGTGGCTTAACACTGTAACCCAATTTGGGGAAAAAGCATCAACTAAATTATTACTTGTAAATTCTTTTGTAGTAACTCAGTTTAACTACCTATTTGAAGGGTGTCCTGTTCGGGAGCTCCTGATTGTGGAATTTAAACAAAGATTGTTTTGCTTTTGTGGCACCATCACTCTGCCCACTTTGGTAGTGTCATGCCTTCATCCCGCTGCTCAGAGGCTTATCTTTCCCACCCGGCTGCAGTTTAGTTGGCAGCTGCTGGTTGTTGGCCTGAATCAGCATCAGAAATCTGGTGACTCCTTGCAGACCTTTCGTGGTTCAGCACCCTTTGCCCTCAATGCAGTCCAACATACCCTTTTCCCCAACTTGAAATTGCTGCAGTAGATGTTGGTTAAGGAAAGATATGTCTGTTGGTTGTGGCTATAAGGAACCATGTTGAGAGTAGGTGTGATATTTTCATGGTGTTTTTAAATGCTTTTCTGATTGTCCTACATGCCACCGTCTCCATTTGCTTCAGCTGTTCCAAGTTTGCAAGCCTTTTCTTGTGTTCCTGAAGTGTTCAGCTCCACCTGTAGGCCAGTTGAGGAACTGACTAGGTGTCTCAGTGATGAGTATCAGAAGTGCGCTGCATTTTCCAGCATATGACACACATACCCACTACTGAAGTTCGCAACCTTTAAATATCTAATGTTTCTGAACTGAAGATCTTTAGACATATGTCTTGTTTTTGCATGTCACTTCTTACTGTATCGCCATCCTCCATGTGTCATTCCGTCCATCGTACAATATTCTAAAAAAATTATACACTGAGTCCTTAGTTTACAAACACGACTGAGGCTGGAAGTCTGTACTTATTTTATTTGTAAATGCAAATACTCTCCTCCATGAAATGATCAATGAAAAGTTAACAATACACCCCACCCCCGTTTATTCACGGAATGGGTTCTTTAGAAACTTCAGAATGAACTATAATGCAGTAAAAAATGAACTGCACAAGTTTTTTATCAATTCAATTTTTAATCAGCTACTTAGATGTAAGATAGAACACTTTTATTAATTTTGAGCTTCATTAAAATTGAACATAATTGAACATATTTACTCCTCAAACCCCATTCACTGAAGACTGTTGTCTGATGGACCCCAGGAAAATGTACAACTTAAATGTTCCTCATTTTGGTGTTGATCATCCTCTAACATTCAGGAACAAAAGACAAAAAACATTAAACGCTGCAGAAGTGAGTTTATTTAACTCACTTTCACTCTTATGCTCTGTTTCGAACCATTTTGCTGCCAGTAACAGGATGGAAATGGAGAAGCGTGAAACATTCACTCTATAAACACATTTTAAAATCAGGTGCAGAAAATTAACTTAATAAATTGAGAAATGTTTATGTCTTCGTAACTTGAATGTGTGTAACATTAGGACTCAATGTGTGTAGACCCAATATTCCGGAACATCTGCTGCTGAAGAGTTTTTCACACCTTGGTACATGTAGCGTGACAGAAATGAGCAAAACTGACTTGAGTTAGGCTAAGCTTTAACTTGCTATCTTGGTATATATGCTGTATTATGCCCTTTTCCCTCACAGTCTAGTTAAAGTACAAGTAAAATGGCAAACGAAGTCAGACAAAACATCAGCACAAACATATGCATCTTGTAAATTATTTGATTATAAACACAATGTGGCGGCAGACAGGCAAGTTCAGTCCATGTGGCATATGATGCTGGGTGCAGCCGTTTTTCACCATACATGTAATGTGAAATGACAAAAGTTCTTGCAACCTTCTGTCCTGCTCTAAAATTTTTATGCAGATGTACAGCAACAGTAACTATTAAAGTGTCCCCAGACGGCTGATAATCTGTTATGTGTTGCACTGCACTCCAAAGATGGACGATGCACTCTGGTACGGACCAGATTGCGCCTGTAATTGTTTTGCAGCCCTGTTGTTTGAGCCACGAACCTGCCGAGCTAATCTCTACAAATGCTCTGTCAGCCGTTTAATTATGTCTTTGTCTCTCATTTTGCAGCTCCCAAAGGGACAGGAATACCCTGCCAAAGAAGGGATTAAGGTAATTTGATTTAGCATCAGCAGAAGGCGGATCCCCCCACCGCTGATCTTGCAGCTGACCATCCTGATTGTTTGACAGTGTCTTGAGGTTGGGTAGGAGTAAGTTCACTTTCCCTGTATCCATATCCTCACCTCACCTCACCAGCCGCCAGTCGGAAGATGAGGGCAAAGAGCGCCGCCACTCCCACACCGTTGTGAGCATGACCGAGTCAGAAAGCCCCCCACAACTGCTATCGCCCACCTCAATCTCGCTCTCCTCTGCCGTGAAGGTCCCCTTCACCAGTGTCGGTGAGTGCCCTGTTTCCATGCCATCCTGTAGCAAGTACTGCATAGAGGCAATAAATAAAGCACAATTTCTCAAATGAGATCCAGGTATTGTTTTCATATTACTGCATTACTGGTTTGGAGACTTAAATGTCAGAACAACTATATGGGATATAGGGCGAGAATGGCGGCTGCCGAACTTGGCTGACTGGGTGTTTTGCAAGGAATTGCTCCAAAGTTGTGATGTATGTGTCGGTGCGTCGTCACGATTAAGTCCCCGTTCACGAGAATAAACTCGATGCAAACACCTGCTGCAAAATCGTTAATGAGTAAATGCACAGCAGCAAACAACTGCAAACTGAGACACATCTTGTACCACGAGAAGCTTGAGACTAGTCACACAGAAGTTAACTTACTTTCCACCCCCTATCATAATCCTGAAGTACAGCCCCATCTAGTGACAATGCTGTCAGATACTCTCGATACTTTTTTGAACACATCTCATACTGTCACACTACAATTACTACATTTCCACTATCTCTCTAATATTCTTTCTAATACCCTACTGGTCCCCAAAAGAAATGTGGTGGAGTCAGCAGTATAATGGTTACAGTGAAAGCCTTTGGACTCAGAGGACCCGTGTTTGATACCACCATACCACCTTCATCTGTGCAGTCCCCCCCACGCCCACCAATGGCAGCACTCCCCGTATGACCCGCTCCAACAGCATCCCTGCACACGACAGCTCCTTCGAACTATATGGTGCCTCCCCGCTTGGGAGCACTCTGTCACTAGCCGACCGACCGAAGAGCATGGTCCGCTCTGGATCGTTCCGTGAGCCAGGAGATGACGGTGAGTGTAATACCAATGTCAGTGCTGTGACATTCAACTGAACCTCCAAAACACACTCAATGTCATGCACAAAAACGTACCAAATCAGCCAAATTATTGATTAGTGTATTCAGAGCAGTGCTGGATATAATCATCTACTTTTTTCGTAGAGATCCCCTTAAAGGGCATTTTGGGCCCCATACAGAGCTTAATTATAACATAATTTGAGGTTGATGTGACTAAAATTTAAAGCAAGCTTGCTATTTCTTCATTGTTTCTTTGCTTTGAATAAACAGTCTGAACTTGAACCTCCTGCAGGATACAAGGGGCTCACAGTCTCAAAAATTGCAGAGGAGACCCTTTATCTGCTTTGCAAAGATGCTGTTTGGAACTCATCCCCAGTGGATGTGACTCGGTTTGGTCACTACTGTGGTTGCAGTTGGCATCACCCTGCTTTGAATGTGTCCACTTTCTGTACGTTTAGTGTTGACTGGTGAACGTTTCATTTGAAAATCTGCCATGTAAACAGGCACACGACACATATACATGTTATTTGGATGGCTCACACTGCCACCATTTGAGGAGCTGTTCTTAAACCTGATCTTGGCTGCCTGCAGTGGGCACAGATTTTCCAACTTCAGTTAAACCACTAAAAGCCTTAGTACTGAAGGGAATACTGAGTTCTGAGATTTAAAATATGTTTGATCAAACTCTTAAGCATTGGGGAGCCTGAAAACATGCAAGGCCAGGGCTGAGACCTACAGTATTTAGAACTTTTATTTAGGAACCCGTTATGCAGTCCATCCACATGTGAGTTGATATTGAAATGACCGAACAGTCCAATTATTAGTTTTTCAGGAGTTTCCCCAAAAAAAAGGGAAAGAGTGGAAAAGTGGAACACTGTTCATCTAGAAATGGCTTCTTTTCAACATTTTGCATAATTTACTTTTATAACACTTTTAATAATGATAAATTTAATTATAAATTCAAATTTGGTTGGGAAATGTAAATGTTGTTCCATCTTCTGCTATATCATGATCAGTTGTCATTTTTCTGTAGCATTACAGCACAATGTTTATTCATTTTATTGTTTATTATACAAATAACCATTTTTGTCTTACTTTGATACACTGTGCTTTTTGTTAAATAAAAATGTTTCATTTATGAATAAATGAATGGGCTATAATGAGTTTAAACATCCTGTACATGTGCTGAAAAATGGTAAAATGCTGTCATTTAAATCCTTGTTTCCTGTCGATTTTTTTTTTGTGCCTTTCCAGTCCATGGTTCAGTTCTCTCACTGGCGTCCAGCGCTTCCTCCAACTACTCCTCGGTGAGTCAGCTGTCCTGACAACAACAGAGTCTGTTCCAGAACATTCTGTCATGTGACCTCTGAAAATACATACCTTTGGAAGTATGGGTTGCTGGCACTCTCAAAACTGAATTGCTGCAAGTGTTTATACACTGCGAAGTGCTGGCTGCCCCATAATAAACTTGAATCATAAAAAGAGCAACTGTTACTACAGCAGAGGGACCCCCGCCAGACCCCCCAGACTCATTGTTTTCTTATTTGGAATGTATAGAGCTACACTTCAGCTCAATCCTGTTGGGCCTTTTATGGAAACTGTTCCAAAGTAAATTAAGTGCTTTATGCCTTGTGCCGGTGTCTCTTGCCAAGGTTTGGAGGGAAAAATACATGTGGACACACCAACAATCAGGGTCAGAAATACATGCAAAACCAGGTGAGCAGCTCTTGGGAAACACCTGAAGAATAAGCCAAACACCTATTTTGATTGCAGTTGCCCCTCTTTTCCAAGCCATGGAACTTAATGAGTCAAAAGCCAAAGTTACGTAATAATAAGAATAAGAACAATAATAATGCCATTAACTCTGGTTGTGGGGAGGATGTGCAGTAGGCAGGTGGCACAACCCTCTTCTCCAACTTCAGAACTTCAGTCCAGCAAACTTCAGTCCATCATGGCCCTTGCTTTAGGCATGAAAGGTTATTCTCTCTCTCTTTCTCCCTTCCATCTCCATGCTTTCTCAGGCCGAAGAGAGGATGCAGGGTGAGGTGAGTGTGCTTCTGTCCTTTCTTCTCTCATGGTTTGATCCATCATCGCTTCTGCCCTTTCAGCCAAGCACTGGTACCCTGGTCACTGCTGTCTGCTTCCCACCAGGTGCCCAGTGGGAGTTACCTGCACACTGCTTGCAGACCTGCTTCCTTTCTTTTGTTTCCAGGAACACACGTTACATGATGCGGGATTTCGAGAGGCTTCCTTTCTGGGGAGGAGTTGTGACGATGTTCCCATAACCATCACCCATCTTCCAGTGCGTCATCCCATCCCATCTCATTTTTTCAGCGTGCTGAGTTTGAACACCTTGAAAAGTTCCCTTCTGAAAGGCATTGGCTTTGAAGCTCTTACAGTTCACCTCGGTTCATCCTTTCCATCCTCATAGCATTCTTATTCATTGCACTAAAATTTATTTCCACATTGAAAACAGTTATTTAGGCTTCTGAAAAGAAGATTCAGCTTTTGCCACTGAGTTCTGTTGCAGGAAAGAGGTTGTTGATCCATTTCTATTTTGCTGAACTAATTCATAGACAAACCATAGATTGTTGTATTGTTTCCCCACAGCAAATCCGCAAGCTGAGGAGGGAGCTTGAGTCGTCCCAGGAAAAGGTGGCCAGCCTCACCAGTCAGCTGTCTGCAAACGTATGTACCTCCACTAATATTCACATTTATTCGTTTAGCAGATGCTTTTCTCTGAAGTGCCTCAAAACTCAGAGTGAACAAGTGCAAAGATGAAGAGTTGCAGATGTAGACACAAATCTTGTAGCACAGTATGTGCAACTTCAGCAACTCTGGACCTGGGTATGGACTTAAATGCTTCCAGTCTTCAGCTCTACTTTTAAAGACATGCTGGACATGTCCAAACAAGTCCCAAGTCACCATAATAGAATGCCCAGAAGGGATAGGCAGCCACTGGTACTTGAACCCTCAGAATTTTATTTTTCTCAGCTTTTTTGCTTTTGGTAGTTTTTTTCTCCCTCTCTTTAGTTGCTAGTTGGTTTATTCTAGTAGTTAACTGTACACCTATTTCCTTAGAAATGAAAACTATGTGTTGTACTCTTTTCTGTTCAAAGACTCATTGCCTGGACCTTTGTTTAGCACTGTGCCAACCCGATGAGAAGTGCACAATATAATCATAAACCGATCTTGAATACCACTCAAGTTGAACATCAGTAGCTGTCTGTGAAATTGATAGGAAATACAAAGGAGATCATGATAGGTGACAGTTTGAAAGTTTATAGACCACTTAGGAGATCAGGAAAGAAGTGCCTCAGTTAACCTGTTAGCCATCATAATGTCCTGTCTTGTATCCTCATCCTCACTTTCTGCTATCTTTGACAGTCTCCTAACAGGAACTTCATGTGCCATGGATGTTCCTGTCATAGGGTCTTAACTAAAGTCAGACAGACTATCTGTCAGTCTTCTATTTCTAATTCCACTTGATCTTGGTTTTGCCCTGTAAAAGTGTTTTCAGTAGCAACACCTCAGATTACTACAGCAGCAGCTTTGTGTCATCTTATTATCCACTCCCTTTTTATGACGCATTTGTAACTGCATGTTTGAGTCCAAAATTTGCCAGTTATCTTGCGAACACAAATCTCAGTAGCTACAATCAAATTTCCCCCCAGTGCATCTAAACACTTCAGACAGTTGTAAACCATTCAGCACATTTGGCATTTTTCTGCAAATCACGGCGCCAGTCCATTTGCTGGTCCCATCAGGAGGGCAGCAGCAGCCGGCCAGCGATTTAGCTCTGCTTCTGAAGGCCCTGCATCCTGTAGCAGATGAACCATTTCCAAAAACTAGCCTTGCTAAGTGGGCATCAGCGATGTGTTGTGGTGCGGTTTCGTTTGTCATCTGAACAAATGACCAATTAAATTCCCAGAGTTGGGTCCATGTGTTGGTACTAACCAATGTGATTCAAAAAATGTTCAGTTAAGGGCTACTAAAAGTGTTGCTTCCACTCAGACACACGTCTTTAACAGCAGTTCAGCAATGTGCAGAAGAAAGTGCTGATTCAAAAAGAAATCAGAAAAAGAAAAGAAAAAAGAAAAATGCAAATCATAATACACAAAACAGAGTGCCGAAAGCAAAAAAACAAAACAGTAATAGAAAACACAGGTTTTAATTTGCATATAAATGCATCTACTTTTACAAATACACATATATAAATTTTCAGTATTTTTTTTTCACGTATTATTTAATGCATTGTTATACAGTTTTCCTTTTTCAATTTAATGATTTTTTTTTCAACGGCACTCCATGCCCTCAATGAAAAACATATATGTGTGGTATGGAGAAAAATTAAAAATATAAGAATATAGCTTGAGAAGGTGTAAGGGTGTTGGGAAAGGGAAGGATTTGGACAGAATACTTGTATGTTTTGGGGGTCCAGACTCAGACACTTGGAGTGGAGCCCATCCTGTTGTTAGGTGTGGGCAGAGGAGGCAGCTATTAATCTCTGGGAGTGTAAAATGCATACTGCCCGCATTGACCAAGACCTACAGCTTCTCAGCACTTAAACCCCTTCTATATCCGATGTGTTCAGGAACAGCCAGTCATGTTTTTCTCACCTTGTGTTTCACTTGCTCATAGTCCCTGTGCAATTTATGAGACCGGCAGTGGTGATTCAGGCCATTAGCATCTACAGCCAGCAGACGGTGCTGAGTAATGGTCGGGACCCAGGGCTGTTGCGGGGGACTCTGATACTGGGCTGTCCCGATGACTTTATTGTGCTCTGCTCTTTTTAGATTCACTGTAGTGCTTTTGCCACCTGTTCTTACTTATACTATTTTCTTAAATTGTTGGCTTTTGCTTTCTATGACAAGTTGACTTCTACCGGTTTATAGACATTGAGCAAGTCCAATTTAGGACCTTATTCAGAAGTACTGGTAGATATACCAAAAACCTTGAGGTAGTCAGTTACATGCTGAATTATTATGCTATCATCTGTGTTTAATTTCACAGAAGGATTTACCTGGTGTTCTACGGTTTACAGCAGTTTGTCCTTGTCCTCAGCGGCTTTGCCACGGGGGCTTAAATCAGTCCAGCAGTTGTGTGCCAACATCCGCTTCTGCTGCAGAGGAGAGAGTTTGAATAAAAAACTGTGCAGTTCAGAAAAAAATTAATCTACACTGACCCTGGGGGCCAGTAAATCCTTTGGATGAAGATAGAAGGCAAGCAGCCTTGAATGTCATGATCACTAGCCTTTGCTTCAGATTTTTCTTTGGCTCAGATTGCCTGGTGCTCCTCTCACCTGCAGTGCCCACAATCCTCTCCACGAATAATGATCTGAATCTTCCATGCCTATAGCGTGGCTCCCTCTGCTTCACAAGGTCATTTGTGTCGTTTTGGAGAATCCGTTTCCTGGCAGACGGGAAACTGCATTATCACCTAAGGAATGATTGAAATGAAATGAAATGAAATATGAGCTTTGTCTTTTTGTCTCAGCACATAATCTGTGCTGCTGTACAATAGCATTTAGATCAGAATTGGGATGATGCGGTGATTCCTTTGTCTGAGTCAAATTATAAGTTTCTATACTAAAATATTTCATTACCCAGTAATAGAGTTGGCCAAATTTTGGCTGTGTCAATTCATGGTCAGTGCTGCTTACATGTCCTACAGTGGGCTAACTGACTTGGTATATTTATACTAAAATAGTTATATTGTCATTTCCAAACCAATGACATAGCACTCACAGGATGGGAGACATCAAAGAACAGCATGGTTAGCAGTGGTGTTTGGGGTGCTAACCTTAACTGTGCAATGACTCAACTTCCAAAATGACAGTGCATTTTTTTGTAATTTTTAAAAATTTTTCTTTAAATTCCATAATATTCACAATGCACTGCAATAATATTGGACCATTTTTTTGCCTATAAATCCCCCCATACCCCCACCCCACCTAGAACTTAAAAAGCAATGAATTAATACATGCAATTATTAAATAATTAATAAATGAATATATACAGTACTGTGCAAAAGTCTTAAGCATGCAACTTCAATGTCTGTTGAGAAGTACAGGTAGATTCTTATCTACCATCAGGGAGGTTTCTGATTGGTCCCAAATTCATTCTGCAGCCTGAGAATGACCTCAAACACCCAATCTCAGTCATACAGGACTATCTTCAGTAAAAAGAAGGAATCCTGCAATCCCCACAGAGCCCTGATCTCAACATGATCAAGTCAGTCTGGGTGGACATGCAGAGACAGTCAAAGTCTGCAGAAGAACTGTGGCTAGTTACTCAAAATGTTTGGAAGAACCTACCAACCTCTACCTTAAACTGCATGCAAGTTTGCATAAGAGAATTGATGCTGTTTTAAAGGCAAAGGGTGGTCACACCAAATATTGATTTGATTGAGGCTTTTTTTGTCTCCTGCACTTTTTAGAAGGTTTATTGATTAATAAGTATTCGTGGCATTATTTTTGGAACAATCCTCACTTCATAGCATTATTCCCACAGGTGCCTAAGATTTTTGCACAGTACTGTATATTTATTTAAATAAATATTTAAATAGAATAATTATGCATAACAAAAAAATTAAGTGCCTATAAGTAGAAGATTTTTCACGATATTTTCAAATTTGCAAAGTCCATGGAGCAGCGTTTTTCAGCCTTGTCATTGATAGTTCAAGAAAAAGAATGTCTAATAGTTAACGTAGCCAGTGTCTTACTGATAAATTATAAGAAAGTATCCAAAGTTGAACAGTAATCTTGTTGGCTGCAATCAGTCCTGCCAGCCAGATTTTCCAGGTCTTTTCTTTGTGTCATCCTTGAGGAGATGTAGAGCAGGGTCTACGTGCGCTAGTCATGACTGAAATAGTATATGCACTGCACACTTTAGACTTATTTTCAACACACTGTTATTGTTATGCATTTGCTGTTTAGTGATTATTTCTAATTACTGTGCATAAGCTACCAAACTTAACAGAAATAAGGCTTTTTGGTTCCAGCGCTTACAGCGTTTCTGTCCTTGGTTCCCTCTGACCCCAAAGTCACTGAGTTTAAACTTTAGTACAGTAGCGGGCTTTGGAAAAATAGAAAAAGAACTTTCCCGTGCTTCATGTTTATTAGAATCCAGTTAGTTAATTAACGTTAAATATCTGTAGCCGAGTACAGATGAGGGTGGGATTAATAAGAGGTTTTTTACTAGGGAAATGTGCATAATTTGACTTTAGCTTCTCATTATTCCTGCACAATGGCCACTCTGATCTGCTAATAACACACGCTGGGGTCCAGCAGTCAGGTCAGGTTCACTGGACGGTCACCATCATTTCTTGGCCAGCACTGGTGGATGGAGTTGCCCCCTGCTGGCTGTTTGCCATCCCTCCGACTGTGCTGCCTTTTTTGGAACCTGATCCACTGCATGCAGTCTGTAGAAGGAACATCTCTGCAGAACTGTGTGGACCTTTGATTATGTCAGTCTGTCTTTGTTTAATTTTGATCAAGCCATGATCAAAGCTGTGTTTAACTGAGTGGTGCCCCCTGCTGTTGAGGACTTATGTGACTTTTCCTCCTGTGGAACCTCCATGATGTTCCACAGGATGCCCAGCACCTTCTTCACTCATGTTTCCCTCCGCTTTTGGCACAGGCAAACCTGGTGGCCGCCTTTGAACAGAGCCTCGCCCTCATGACCACCCGCCTGCAGTCACTGTCTGCCAGCGCTGAGCAGAAGGTAGGTTTCATCCCTGTTATGAGAAAGGTTCCGAAGAATACAATTAAACAGCACAGTTAATTTTACATTTAAATTTATTTATTTGGCTGGTGCTTTTCTCCAAAGCAACATACAATGTAAATGTACTCATAATATTTTACCTACTTGCACAGCTAGGTAATTTTTACTGCACCGGTTCAGGGTACCTAGATCCAACACAAACTGGGATTTGAACCCAGGTTGAGATGTTCAAGATATCAATTGATTTGGGCCCACGAAGCCTTGGGTGTGGAGGGGGCACAGGGCGTCATCCTTGTCTGAAGGCCCGTCCCTGATGCCAGCCCAGTGTCTGCTGTGCCTGTCCTCACAGGACTCGGAGCTGTTGGAGCTACGGGAGACGATCGAGGTGTTGAAAGCCAAGAACGTAGAGGCACAGGCTGTCATCCAGGGGGCGCTCAACAACCCTGATGTGGCTCCCAAAGGTACACAAGATGGTTCTTCCCAGTGCGCAGTTGTGCACAGTGTATTGTCTCATTCCTCACTGTTAATTAAAACACAGTGGCACACAATTCAGATTTTTATAATATGTTCCATTATATATAATAAAATTATGTGATGGATGAATCTTTTTTTATTTCTGTAAATGTTCTAAGCATTTACACATTTGAATGTGTCATTTTTTAATTTTTGGTACATTAAATTTTATCTCCATTTGCCCAGATAATATCTATTGGGAAAGATGTAACGGATTTTTATTTTTCATTGTACATTGTGTGCAGAATAATGTAATATGACTTATTACAGTTCCTTGTTGGTGGTACCATTGTACCATGGTCAATGTCTGGGCCATGAAGGGAGGGTAGCACAGTGAAAGAGCAGTGGGCCTTTGTACGTGGAGAGGACTAAACGGATTAAAGGCAGGAATTTAAACAACAAATCTTTTTTTGTGGGCATCTGTCAGTAAGATGTCTTTGGCAGCTTAATTGGGGCATTTATTGGTTTTAGAGGGACAACCGATCACTGCGAGTCACTATATTCCAGGCATTTTTGGCTTTTGCTCAAGATGAAGCAGCAGTGAAAAATCATCTACTTAACTGTTCACTGAATTCAGCTGCATTAAAATAATGCTAGATGTAAGGTGACGTGAAGACTACTTGCATTTAAACTGTTTTTTTGAATTCATGTTAATTGCAGAATGGCTTCAATAGTGAAAACATAACTCAAATTATATTTCTTTGTTTTTCTCCATTTAAACGAAGAGTAAACAGTATTATTAAAGATATTACAATGATTACATATGTAATCATTCATAGCATTTCCACATTACAGAGCCTATGGGACAGATTAATCTGCATGACATTTAAAAACAGTATTAAATTAGTGATGATTATTGTGGGGAAAATGCAAGTCTAGTCGTTTTCTTGGATTGGAAAACGTGATTTAAGGTTATTGAGAGACATTAAATGCTCCAGTGGTATATTTGTTTCCATTTGGTCTGAAATTTTCCAGATAATCATCTAAAATATAGCAAATTAAGATCTCTGCAGACTAAATGCATGAATCAAATTAACAATATACACAAATTCTCTAATTTTTCATAACAAGCAGAATTTAAAGAATGAATGAGTGCAACGTGAGATATAAAACTGAAAACTCAATTAACCTGCTACTGAACACATTTCAGATTCTGAAGTCAGCTGATGTACAGTTTTGCTTTAGTTTAAAAATGAGCAAATAAACATGCATGTTTAACTGGTTAAGATTTGTCTGTTTAATCACAGTGATGAAATATTTGTAGTTTACTTTGTATTTTTAATGTTACAGAATTGTACAGTTCACTGAACCATGTAGTAGCATGGAATTGATGATAAAAGATTAGTCTTAATGATGCAATATGAACATAAAACCATAAATGATATTGTTTCCCCATTACACATTGTGTGGGGGAAGTATGTGAAAGCAGAAATGAAAAATTTTGTGGGTAGTCACAAACAGTACGGTCTCAGTTGTAGAGTTTCTGTGTCCATTTTTCTTGCTTCTGAGGTTAAATGCAATACGGAAAAGAGGAATTTAAAAATCAACAAATAACAAAGAGTTTATTACATAGGTAGTCCTCGCTCTGTGATGCTAATATGATAGGAAAATTTGGGAATTTTCCATTTACAGTGAAACGGTAAATAGTGGAACAGATTTCCCACATTAAACATTTTTGTAGATGAAGTGAGTTATTCAGTTGCTTGTCTTCGGAGATAATATTAAAAGCTGGGTTGTACTATATAAGGTATTGAAGCAGGACTCTGGTAGCAAAGAGCAAGCTGATGCTCCATTGTGGCAGATGGCAGATGACATGGGATGAAACACTATTCAGTTGAAGTAAATGCCCCTCAAATTTTTGTTATCCATGTCAATTTATTACTGTATTTAAAAACTTTCCTTCCATGGTTTTATTGCTTAAAATTACTAAAAAGTAAAACTATGTGTCTTTGGGCAGTTTTTTAGAATGCTGGCAGCATTGTGCTCTCATTGCTCTCTTTGCTATCCTCTTTGTAAGTGAAAGCATACAATTAAAAATAGAAAGACAAATTAAAGTATTATTTTTGCTACTGTAGCATTTGTGCTGTCTGTCTTCTTTTTGTGACAGTTGCTCAGATAATAATGTATCAGCATATACCAGTGACCATTTATATTATTATTTATTTTCGTCACTATAGCTTCAAGAAATACATATAAATATGATGCTTATGGATCAGAAATGAAGCAAACTTTTGTTTGATTTTCTTGAAAATTTTAATGTTGACTTAAAATGGTCTCATCAGCTGTTGAGGATTAGGGCAAGGTACAGCTGGGGTATATAGACAGTTTAGTGAAAATGATGACACTTTTGAGCAGCAGGCATTGTTGATTTACTTTTTTGTAATGATACAGTGCAGGAATAAATTTGGATTTAGACATATATTGCAAAAGTATATTTTTATTACCACTCCTAAATTTTTTTTTCTTCCTAAACTAGCTTGTAGTATTTGGCTCATTAATACAGCTTGGGGAAGTTTGGGATAAGTATATTGCTTCAACATACTTCTGCAGTGTCAGCTCTACAACAGCCTATGACTGATGTTGTGGTTAACTTTGACCAGTGGGTTTTCCTCACCTAGGATATTCAATCATGCTGGTCCAGTAACCACTTGTCCTGTTTTTTTTCCCCCTCTACCAACCACAGAGTTGCGCATCAAACGGCAAAACTCCTCAGAGAGCATCTCCAGTCTCAACAGCATCACTAGCCACTCCAGCATTGGCAGCTGTAAAGATGCTGATGCCAAGAAGAAGAAGAAGAAGAGCTGGGTAAAAAACAATAAAGTTTAAAAGAGTTACAGATTAAAAAAAAACTAACTAGTTTTTTGCAAGATTTCAAAAAGATCCTCCTCCAAACATTCAGGGACTTTGTTGACAGATGAGACTAATGTAAGAAGGTAAACAATGAGGTGGAGCTAGAATATAGGGACTGCTTTTCGACAGGCCCTTAACTGTTCACATTCCTCACATATTTTTAGCTGAGCCATTTCCCTCAATTCTGTTTGAATTGTATCTTTTGGAAGTGATGCTCTTTGCTGAGTTTCTCTGGCAGAATCTGTACCTCTTTATAGGAAAAAAGAGGCACTGGAATACAAATTGAGTTGAGCAATGGGGTGACACTTCTTATTCAGGCAAATGCAGTGATCAACCAGTGATTCACTGTGAAATGCAGGAGTGGCTTAATGGCCTGCACATGTAGTACATGATTGAAAGTGTGTCAATTATCACTTCTATGCCATCAGGAAATGACTTTGATACATGCTATGTACTTGAATGTTTTATGGAAAATTCTGAAAATAATGTGCCATATGTTCATTCCTGTATTGGGATCGTGACATCTACTCCCTTTTCCCACCAGACACCACGCTGTGATCATTTTTAAACTGTATTCCTCTCTTCTTTTCCTTTTGCAGCTGAGGAGTTCATTCAACAAAGCCTTCAGCATTAAGAAAGGCCCCAAGTCCACGACCTCATACTCAGACATTGAGGAGATTGCAACCCCTGACTCTTCAGCCCCCTCTTCCCCCAAACTCTCCCATGATGGAGGAGATGCCCGACCTATATCTCTTAAGTCTTCTACCTCTGCCTCCTCTACTGTGTAAGTTACCATAGTGCCATACACTACAAAAATACTTTTTTAGTGTGTTCTTTCTGCTGTGCACACTCTAACCTGAACTGATTAAGAGAGCATCAATGATAAAAATTACTGAAATGGATTAGTCACCAAATTTTTTGTTTTTAAAATATTTTGGTTTTTAATTTCTTTTTTTAATTGTACTATAACAGTATACAGTTATTGAAATCTGAGTGCATCTCCTCAGAATTCCAGAAGGCACAGAGGAGCTGGAAAGTGAAGAGAAGGTTGTGTCAGACCTGCGTTCAGAGCTCTGGGAGAAGGAGATGAAGCTGACAGACATCCGCCTGGAAGCTCTGAACTCTGCTCACCAGCTAGAGCAGCTGCGGGAAGCCATGAATAACATGCAGGTACAGCACCCTGCAGACAAATGTCCATTCGATTTGCAGCCATTCAGTTTGAAGAAAGAACTAAACACCGTGTTATTTTTTTATAAAGATAATCTCTAATTTTTTATGAAACCACTACAACCAACCTTATTTGCAATCCCTCACAGATGACAGTTGAGAACTTGAAGGCCGAGAATGACCAGCTGAAAACTGGCACTGGCCCTGCTCCAAGCTCTAGCCCTCTCAACTCCACCTCTCAATCGTCAGGCAAGACCTCATTGTTGGCTTCATCACCACGGCAGTCCTTGACCATGTCACTCACAAAGTCCTTCAGCTTGAGCCTCAACGAGTGCAGTGGTCCAGGTTGGTCTTCCCAGCCACATGTTGCTTGAGACTGAGTTCCCTATCCTAGTTGGAGTCATATGACCAGATTATCAAATGAGATTAAAACAATTATTACAAAACATGTAGCGTAGTTCAAAATACATACGTGGAACAAAAACTTATGGAGACAGTATACAGTAATGCAGTACATTAATAATATGTTATTTTTCTTCGTAGAGGTCACTTCCATGGACTCATTGAACCTTTCCTCCCAGAAGGAAGACTTTTGCCTCAGGGTGGCGGTCCATGTGTCCGACCAACACGTGTTCAAAGATGTGAGACACTTCTTATTATCGCTTTTCAAGTATGGCTCACTCAAGCTAACATTGTTATCTTTGCCAAATTGTCAATTGGGGATGTTGAGACAGCTCAACATTTTATCTGCACTATTAACTTCTCTTCATTATGTTCTGTCGGTCAGTCAGTTGTTGTGCAGGGTGCCAGTATTTGAAAGCCCAGCTGAAATGGGTGTTTTCACCATTGGTATCAATCCTGAAGTGGCATTGTTCTGATATGCAGCTAAACTAAAGATACTGCCCCCCCCCCCCCCCCCCCCCCCCC